>JAQZBX010005625.1:0-31228 GCA_029593785.1 Cabassous unicinctus
GGAGAAGAGAAGCAACCATTTGCCTGATCGTCTACAGCTGACCTTGTGGAGGAACCAGAAGCTAAGCCCGGAGAGAAACGCAGCCCCGGGAAGAGAGGAACCCCAGAAGCCTGAACCCTGGCAAACGCTGGCAGCTGTCTTGCTCTAACACGTGGCAATGGACTGTGGTGAGAGAAGAAACTTAATGCTTTATGGCCTGCTAACTGTGGACTTCTACCCCAAATAAATACCCTTTATAAAGACCAACCCGTTTTTTTTGGTATTTCACATTAGCACCCCTTTGGCTGACTGATACACTCTCCATGTCTGTTGTGGAGTTCTGATGCCATTCTGATTCTGAGATCCCTTGTATGTGAACTCTTTGGTCCTCGCTGAATCCTTTTTCTCCGGTGTGTTCCCATTTCCATGGCTTGCCTTGGTGCAGATCTTCCTCATTTTACTGGGCCCATTCCTTTCATGGGCCCTTTGAATATGGAGACTCATATCCTTCAGTTCTGGGAAAAGTTTTTGCATTTAATTCTTTGAAAATTTTCTCCTCTCCATTTTCTTTATTTTCTCTTTCTAGAATTCCCATTTGTTAGATGTTGAATCGCTTGGGTTGACCCTTTTCTTTCTTTCTTTAAATCTTCTCATCTCTTATTTTCCATTTCTTAGCCTTTTGGCTGTACTTTCTAAGAGATTTCCTGAGTTTTGTTTTCTATATCCAGCGGGTTTTTAATATTTTTTGCCATCATAATTTCAATGTCCAAAGACCTCTTCTTTGTCTTCTAAATAGTTTTTCTTTACAGTATCCTGATTTTGTTTCATGGAAGCAATATCTTCTCTTGACTTTTCAAGAGTGTTTTTGTTTTGTTTTGTTCTTAACTTTTCTACTGTTCCCTACATCATTTTATCTATGTTCCTTTATTAGGTTTCTTTTCTCTTTTTTTTGGAAGGCGTTCTTCATCTGTCTTGTCTTCTTTGCTTTTCATTCATATTTTAAAACAGAACATTAAAAAATCTTATTGGGAACTGTGCGCAGGGGTGAAATTTACTGAATGCTAGGTGGGGTTTTTTTGCTGTTTTTTGTTTTTTGTTTTTGTTTTTAGGAGATGCCAGGGATTGAACCTGAGACCTTGTACCTATGAAGCAGGCGCTCAACCACGGAGCTACGCCCACTCCCCTGAATGCCAGGTTTTAATATAGATTAGTAGAGCAGTGAACAAGCACAATGTAGCACCCAACATCAGAATTTGGTGCTGAGAGTTGTGGGGGTGGGGGCTATACAGTTTCTGCAAGGGAAACTCTAAAATCATTTCCTGCCCGGTGGTAGGGGGATGAAGGTAGTATTATATCCGGGTACCTTGGGTGAGTCTAAGACCCAAGCAGGGGAAAGAGGTCATGGTCTCACCAATCAACATGCACTTATTCATGTACCTTCAATATGACCCCACATCTCTTTTTTCAGCTGTGCCAGGTGATCTGAGTCCAGATTCCCCTGCATCCCTCCCTGAGGTTTCATGCATGATCAGCTTACTTCTATTGACGTTCCTCACTGCAGACAGATAGGTTTTAGCTTTCTCTACTCTGCTAAATAGGTTTCCACTCTTCCATCTGCGTTCTACAGTTTGATGGACATTTCTCATTGATTTTTCGTCCTCTCTCAAACTCTTTGTCCTTGTGGATTTATTCCCTTTCTGTTCCTTAAGTGACATTTTAGTGGAGAGGTAGCAGATATACACACATTTATTTAGTCTGCCACAAGGAACTGGATGACTTGTGTTTCTTATTTCAATGAATGTCACCATCATCCACTTGCTGGTCAAAGACAGATGCCCTGAAGTTATCCCAGGCTCTCCTCTCTCCTCCCACCACATCCAGCTAGTCACCAAGTTTCATCAATCGTGCTTACTTATATTTGTCTCCCATCATCTATTCCTACTGCAATTTCTGTAGTTCACTTCACACCTTCCCTTGAATGTTTTGTAGCTTTTTAATTGCCCTCCCAGCATAGTCATTATTCTAAAGCAGGAATTCTTACCACTCTCCTTAAAGTGTTTGTATGGCTTTCCTAGGCCTTTGGGATATAATTCTTTATCATGAATAGAAAACTCTGCATTACAAACAAGACTTTTCCTCATTTCCTCTTACTCCCCTGTACCTCCTCTATAGACCCCTTAAGCTCAAACTTAACCAAGAGCCTATTGTTCCTCAGACAGTCTATTGTCTTGGTGCTTTTGCACCTGTGTGTTGTACTGCTGAAAAAAATCCCTTTCCATCTCTCCCTGGTCCCATAGAACTTTTCCCTACCACTCATCAAAAGATCATAATTCTGTTGGGCATATTCCCTAGAGAGGGTAGCCCTTTGCCTCCATTGATATACATCTATCACTGCCTCAAAAAATCTGTCTGGCAAGGCTTTCACTAACATAGAATAGGTTTCTGTGGCCTATGACCATTAATTTAAAATCTGGAATTAGATAGGTAGATACACAGACACACAGTCAGACAGACATAGATACATAGATACCTAGACAGACAGACACATACATATGTACATACTGTTTTATTCTGCTAAGGATGCCTATGCAAAATATCAGAAATGGGTTAGCTTTTATAATGGGGAATTTATTAGGGTGAAAGCTTACAGTTATGAGGCTGTGAAAATGTCCAAATCAAGGCATCATCAGAGATGCTGTCTCACTAAGATTGACTGCTTGCCACATGACAGGCAAGATGAGAGTGGTGTCCACTCTCTCACATGGCAGGATCAAAATGGTAGCTTCTTTTCTCTGTGTGTTTCTGCCTCCAGTTCTCAGTTTATATAATACCCTAGCGAGAGGGCAGAAACCCAACCTGGGTCACACCTCATCAATGTAGCCCAATCAAAGGCTCTAAAGTGATCGAATCAAGTGATCTAATCAAAGTGACCTTTAATGCAATCAAAGGACCCCACACTCATAGGAAGAGATTAGTTTGAGAACATTATCTTTTCTGGAATTCACAAAACAGCATTAAATCATCACACATATATATTCACAGAAGAAAATGAACTGCAATTGCAATGCATCTTTCTACAAATGTTTAATCATCTAAAGTAATGTGAAATTCTCACCTTTGAAGAGGTTGGATGGTTCACTGATCCACCTCTCACAAGCTTTATCTGAACACTTAAATAAAATTAATTGTATAAAGGCTTTGCTACTTTCCATACACCACAGAAATAATGTGAGAATGCAAGAATAGTACACTTTGAGCCTAAAGATGGATGTCAGCCTAGGCTGTTGTTAGTAAGATAAATTGGAGGATGCATTGCTGTTCAACCTCTCAGCCATATTGTTTTGGCATAGGCTTTCTATTTGTTTTACATAAATATGACCATCTTCCTAGTGCAGATTTGTAAATCTCACCTTGATATCTTGTTCAAGCTGAAATCTCAAAGTATATCTCTAATAAAATGATTTTGATTGCATCTATGTTTTGATTTTTTTTTTTAATTTACAAGAACTTGCACAGTTTCAAGTATTTGGACTCTTGTTGAGTTTCAACACTCTGTGATAAAAGAAAGGACATTGATCTCTCTAATATTAATGTAGCTTATCACATATGTTTAAAAGCCTCCCATTTTTTGCCCCTTCTCTTGGATATTCCTTTCAGGTGAGTGGCTCACCCCATCTTATTCATTTTAAAGGTCCTCTATAAGGTTCAACACTCTGTGATAAAAGAAAGGACATTGATCTCTCTAATATTAATGTAGCTTATCACATATGTTTAAAAGCCTCCCATTTTTTGCCCCTTCTCTTGGATATTCCTTTCAGGTGAGTGGCTCACCCCATCTTATTCATTTTAAAGGTCCTCTATAAGGCATTCCCAGAGCTTCTGGCTAGAAATAATTTCACCCCATCTTAATTTCATCCTAAAGCAATCCTGGGTATTTATATCTGCTACCTCCCAAACCTCACCAAACTAATGCTGAAGAAATAAAAAGAGTGTAAATCCACAAGAGCAAAGAGTTTGAGAGAGGAGAAAAACCAGATGAGGGATGTCAACAGAATTGCAGAACACAAAAGGAAGAGTTGATGAAATTGATGTTACTACAATATGGCGGCAGGAAAGAACGAGCAACTGTGCACTGTTGGTGCTGTAATTGTGAATGTCTGTAAACTCAATGTTCTGATTCTCGTTTTCGTCATTTGTAAACTCAGGTTGATTCTGTCTGCCTGGTCCACCTCAAATGTATCTTGTGCATATCGAGTGAAGTAATGTGTGTAAAGGGCTTTGAAAATTGTGTCAACCTTTATGAACAAAAGGCTTTATCAGCACCTCCATCATTTATCTTATATTTGTTTGTTCACATATTTCCTCAACTAGGCTATGGGCTTTTTGAGGGTAAGGGTTATATCTTCTTTATCTTCCCTAGAGTCCTTAGTTTGCTAATTAATAAGCACTCACTTGTTGAACTGCATTAATATAAATGTAATAACACATCCTTAAAATGCTCTGAAAATGGAGATCTAAGCGTTAAATGAGAGAATTAAAAGATGTGCTGAATTTGTAAGTGTGGAGAAGGAACTCTTATCCTTTGTGCAATAACTTGATGCCAGAGATGACTGATCATTTACAGTCCAGAAATCCACACAGAGCAAATCTTTTAGCGAGTCTAACCTTGACATTTCTCTCTCACACTCAAATATTCCATAAAGGAAAACTCAGTGTTAACTTTTTCTAAGGAAATACGGCATGTCTGACAGGGCCTAAGCAACAAACATAAGTTAAGTCCAAAGGAATAAACACTTTTATACTCTCATCAAATTATATTGAAAACGCTAAGGTTACTGGAAGACAAGGCAGGATTGAATTTCACTCACACCTAGTTTTATTCTAGCAAATTATTTGCATGGGAATTCTTTTCTATAGTTTGAGCAATTAATGTAAATATCTAGTATTTTAATCCTTAGGAGATAGCATGGGTTCTAATTAGGTCTGGGCAATAACTTTGGCATACACACAAATACACATCTAACCCCAAAACGCTTTGATTGATATATGTTGTTGTGATTGGATAGCAGAGACTGACAGCCATACAAGTAAGGTAAATTATTTTATCTTATTCTATTGGCACATTTTTATGATATTTAAATATAATATCACAAGCACTGTATTAGAAAATCAAAGTTTTTAGTTTTGCTAAATAGATTGTGTTTTAAATAATGATGTCTTAAAATCCATTACAATTTTAGTTTCTGTTTCACTTGTTCCCTAAACTAAATAGAAAAACAGTCAAGATGAAATTAAATGGCGAATACTTAGAAATGTGGCATTGAATAATTTGAGAATGCATTCTAAGTAATGATGATTTAGAAACGATTCATATAGTTTAAGAAGACTTTCTTGTAAATTGCCACTTAAGAATTCTCATTAAGGAATGCACTGCTGAATTATGAATGAGTAAAAGAAAGAATGACTCCCAAGCAGACCTGCAATTATTTTTTAATAGGAGTTTGATTTAGCTTTTATATCTAGAGATTGGGGAGTAGTTGTTCTGAATTATTTTCTAACTTTTGCCCTGACCAGTAATATTATGACTTAGCTGTTCTAATGAAATCTACGGAGAAAAGAGGGTAAAGTAGGGAGTGTAGGGGGAAAGGAGGGAGGAGGGAAGGAAGGGAGGAAATATGTTTCTAATGAACTTGGTTTTTGTTCAGGTTCAAAATGCAATTTTGAAAATGCAATCGCTTTTTTGGGGATGTAGATTACCATTTTTAAATGGTTACTTTTAGTATACTTTTTAAACTAGTGCCCTCTGTTGAACAGTTCCGTAATCAGTACCTTGTACATAATAGACAATCAGTAAATTTTGAAATTAAAAAAGCTCTAGTGCTTATTATAATTAAAATATTTCCTTTATCATCTCCTAAAAAAAAAAAAAGATTAATGTTATATAATAGGATCTGAATTAGCTCATTTGTGTATGTGTGTAGGGTTTTTAAAGATTATCTTTATTATAATAGTTGAGTGTGCTTTGTTATCACTCACATAAACCATGACCCTTAACCCATATTGGGGATAAATATTGGACATTTGTATTTCTTTGTTAGTAAATTGCCTGTTCTTGTCATTAATTATCATTCCTGTTCAGTAATCTTTTTTGTTGATTTATAAAAACTCTTTATACATTAAGGATAGAAAGACTTTGTTTACTAAACTTTTGAAAGAAATTATTGATTTGCCATTTGCCTTTTAATATGGCGAACTTGGTTTATGTTTTTTGCTTTTATGTAGAGGGGTTTTTTTTAATGATCTCTTAATATTTAGTTATTTTAAAAGCATGTTCATAGCACACTCCAAGAATGTCACCCAACAAGAACTTGCTGTTCTGTCAACAGAGTATGTTAGAAAACAAAACAAAATAACATTTTAAATAGTCAGTGGTTTAAAAATTGGATCATTAAAGCCAATAATCATCAATCATGTAATCTTCATTTCAGAGTAGTAAACGTTTCAGAAATGTAATGAATATTTACCCCAAATCACACTTCTCTGAAATGAAGTTAAAAGCTATACAACAGAAACAAAATTAAATATTTTCTGGAAAGAACATATTTGTTATTTAAATAATGTTAGAGGAAAAGCTTTCAAATTTAAATTATGTCCAGGTATTTACTTTCTATTATCAGTCAGAAAGATTGGCTTTTAGTGATTCCAATCTGACTTTATTACTAGGAACAGTTATGACATAGTTAGTGAGTTTCAGACCTAAAAAAGCCAATGGAAAAACTGCACTTGCATGCTTTTTTCTTAGAAGTGGAATCCAGCCAGTGCCAAAAATTATTAAAAGTGAGGTCAGATAGTTCAAATTAGTTGGTTAGTTTGGTACTCAAGTTGCTTTATATAGACTTTTCCCCATTTACTTATTGAATATTTTTTATTAGCTTGCCATATTACTCTCAAAAATCAATAAATATATAGTTTGAGTGAAATGTAAACTGAACTTTGTTTCTTTGATTTCATTAAGATATATCAAACATGGTTAAGTCTTGAATTCTGTCCTTCTAGAAAATTTATATTTTAATTATAAATGTGGAACAAATACATCATTAGCCTAACTGTTCTACATAGATGTAGAAAAGCGGAAAGTTAAATTAAATATATATATGGATATCCATGTATATATGTGGATAGTTAAGAAATTCTTATATGTTTATCTCTTCCGGAAACCCATGATGCCTTTCCTTGGATTTAAATATGAAAAAATGTAGAATTCAGTTCGTTTTCATGATGATAACATTGCTTAGGTCTATTTCCATCAGCCATTCTGAAATCAAATTTCCATTTATAACACCCACTAAAAGACAAGAAATTTGAGCCTGGAAAAAGAATTGAGAAGGGCTAAGTTTGGGCCAACAAAATATTCAAGGAAAGATGTATCACAAAACAGGGAGGTTAAAAAGTAAATATATAGTATAATGAAACCCTCTCTTGTAAACACCTATGTTCTTTCCTCCCATGTTTGGAAATGTTACCTAAGTTTTAAAATTCTCATCCTAGTCATACATGCTTAAGTCCTTAGCACTTTTTCTTTGAGTCCTTTTTGCCAGGATTCCAAATAATATTATTGAGATTTGATTAGAGCTGTATTATAAATGTGGACTATGTTTCAGAAGAGTGAAATCTTTATAGTATTGCATTTCATTTCTGGAATATCATATATGTTATCATATACGTCATCATTTGCTGTTTGGTAAGGCTTTGTGTGGTCTTACTATTGAAGTTGTTGTTTTAAGACTTACGTACTGGGAAGTGGATGTGGCTCCAGTGGTCCAGTGGTTGGGCATCTGTCTGTGGAAGGACCTGGGTTCAATCCCCGGGACTTGTGGTGAAAAAAAAAAAAAAAAAAAGACTTGCATATTTCCTGTTAAAGGTTTTCGAGACATTTGTATTTTTATTGCTACTGTGAACATTTTTCATCAAATTTCCACCAGTTTTGTCACAGTTTTAAGAGTTCTATTAATTTTATTTCGAGATTTCCAACTTTTACAAATACTCTGTACCCACCAAGCAACAACTCTCACTTCCCCCTACCCCATCACCTGCTAACCTCTAATCTTCTTTCTGTCCCTACAAACTTATTTTCTAGATATTTCATATAAGTGAAATCAAACAGCATTTGTCCATATGTGCCTTTCTTGTTTCACTCAGTGTAACATTCTCAAGGTTCATCCATATTGTAGCACGTCTTGGAATGCCACTCCTCAAGGCTGAGTAATAGTTCATTGTGTGTATTATACCACATGTGTTTATCCATTCATCTGTTGACACACTTGGGTTGCTTACACTTTTAGGCTATTGTGAGCACTGCTGTGACTGTTGGTGCACAAATATCTGCTTGAGCCCTTGTTTTCAATTTCTTTGGATATATACATAAGAGTGGAATTGCTAAGTCATATGGTAACCCTGTATTTACATTTTTTGAAGCACCACCATACTGCTTTCCACAGTGGCTGCACCATTTTACGTTCCCATTCTACCTGGTTTTTGTTTGTCTATAGCATTATCATTTTCCTATATTGAACTTTTACTCAGACAGCATCCTTTATTCACCTAGTTTAATGAGGTTTTGGATCATTTCTTTGCATTTTTAAAAATCATTTGTAAATAGCAATATTTTTCTCACCTCCTTTCCCATATTTACACCTATTTATTTCTGTCCTTTTCTTCCACTTGGTGGAGTTTTCAGAACAAATTTGAGCACAAGCATTGATAGAGTTAATGGAAATTAACCTATGCTAAGTTCCTCAAATTATATTTTGCAAGACAGTAATGGGAACTGGGGTTTTCTAGATTGGCGATATTATAGATGCTCAAAAAACAAAGGATTTCTCTGTCAATAAACTTGGCATACTCTGTATTTACTGAGCCACCCCAGTTTTTCCCTTTCTTCTAGCTGTTTCTAGAGACTTGTAGCATGCACTTGATGGTATAGGAGGATGAAGAACAGGTGAGTAGTGGGGAGGCAACCTTACAGGATAGCTCCAAATGGATTCAAATGACCTCTGTTTACCTTGAAGGAACAAATAATAAAAACAGCTCCATCCACTTACAGCAATGTCCCTACCTCTATTCATTGAAAGCAGTATTCGGAAGGTAGGTCTAAATAAAGGTTGTATAGAGAAAATTGTTCCAAGACTCAGTCAAAAGATTTTGCACGAAAGTTCAAAATTTTATCATATGTCTCTACACAGATGCCAGAATGATCTTTACAAAATCTCAATCACAGCTCATCACTCTATTATCAGCTTTACATATGGTGCTTCGCTATCTGGTGGTTTTATTTTTATGTGCCTATTTATTCTCTGTCTCCCTATAATGTAAGCCCGATAAGAAAAGGGATCTAATCTGTTGTGTTAGTCACAGCCTGCAGCACCAAGAGAGTCTTTAGCCTCTCAATAAATTCTTGTTGACTGGTACTCCCGAACATACACCCGGACAAATACTGTTTTTCAAAGGGCTCTATTTCCTGGTTCTACGTGGCTATAACACTTTGACGGACCACGTACCGCTCAGTTGGTTGACATATGTTATTAATCTACCCTAAAATATCTTAGGCTTTATGTGGCCTAACATAATTGATAGTGGAGCCATTTGAAAGAAATTTTTTATTTATTGGGGCAACATTGCTTGAAAGCATGTTGTACAGAAACACCCTTCTGGTTGGTAAAAGTATTTCCTTCCTTCCCACACATATATCCAGAAGCTTCACCTTGTCTTGGATAAGAGTGTGAGCAAGAAGGATAGTGTTGGAAAACATGACAAGAGTCTACATTAATATGAATGAGCCAATATATGTAGTCATCTAGAGCATATCTTAAATGGAGTAAATTAATTAATTAGTGCTGTCTGCGTATACCGATAAAGACACACCTGGAGGTTAGAGATGGGGCTTACATCATCTCTGTACCCCATGACCTCCGTATTTGGCACAGATCACGATCAATAAATAGTTTTTGAAGAAGTGACCAGCTGAATCACTGGATCAAGGTGATACCTGGCAAGCTTGGATTTGGAGTAGGAGAGTGGAAGTAGAAGGAGGGGTCCCCCCAGATAAACGAGGACAGGAAGGGATGAATAGTTCAGAAGAGAACGATGGGACGTTTCCCCTGGGAGTGGCAAAGAACCTCGCTCCTGCTGGTCAGAATAAGAGAGCAAAAGGAGAGGAGAGAAATAGGGAAGTGGTGGGGTCAAGAGAGAAGGAAGAGTCCTAATGAGAAATAAAAATCAGGATATTCAAAACAGAAAGTTTATGGGAATTTACAAGAAGTCAATATCCAGAGCCCCTCTTAGAAAAGGCATGGTATAATGAAGAAGAACTTATATTTAAAGTAAAACCCACATACAATTAATGAAAGGTTAGTGACATTCATTTTAAAGAAGTTGTTAAAGAAACAAACCCAGTGTTCTCTTTTGTGGGCAGTTTGAAAGAATTGCACCATTAGCATTCACCCTTGTCATCCCTTATACCAGAAGTGGAAATGTTTAAAAAATCTCTATACTTGCTCTGCCTCTTTACATACTCCACCTATCAACATTTCATTGCCTTCTTCCCAAGAACAAATAAAAGCCCAAATTTTAAGAAAATAATTTTTTAAGGTTTGAGGATTGGCTTTGAAGGGCAAGTTAGAAATAGAAAATCGAGTAGTTATTGGGAGACCATCATATTCTCCCAGCCTCTGCCAAATGCAGATGAAAAAAATTTAACCTGATAGTAGCACAGAGATTGCTAAAGGTCAGACTCTGGGTGAATTTAATGAAAGTTGGTGTAAAGGAAATTCTAGTGTCTTCCTTGCTTTCAAACAATATAGCCAAGACGTCCTCCCCCAACGTTAGATCAAGTATAATTTAAATGAATGAAGGCTATATTTTTGCCCTTGATTTACAGAGTTCTAGGGAAAAAAAGCTTATTTTTATCTGAACGATATTCATGGGGATGTATCACAAAGGGAATTAGTGGTGAAGTTAAATAGCAATAGCATTTTAAAAGGAAGGTCTTCTCAGCTGCCTCTATAGTCTGTGATTTGATGTCCTTCAATTCATATTCTCCCATCAAGTGGCACTGACTTCATACAATGACAAATAGAAGCTAACATTGCACAAACAGGTGTGTCATTCACAAAAAATGTCCATGCATGCCCATTATCACCCAGTGAGCAAAAGGAAAAGAATACTTGTAAGAGAGAGGTTACAAGACGACTTCACAAATCTTTCTTGTGCATCATTTGGCAATATATATTGTAAAACACCCTGTGTCTTAGTTTTGAAAATATGGAAACACAGTCTATTGAATGGTATCTAATGAATTAGCTAAATGAACTAATGAAGTAGAGAAAAATAATGACACCTTACATAGACTTCTTAGAATGTAAAATCCATAAGCATGTCTATGTTTGGGTTTTTACTCCTGCTTCTCTCTCATTGCTAAAAAAAAAAAAGAAAATTAAAATTCTTAAAACTCAAGATGCCCAAATGCAAAATGACTGTTTAATGTGAGCAAGAGCATATGTTAAGTGGACAGCTTTCATTGATCTTTCCTCTCTCTGTCCATTCCTAGTTCTCGTCTTTCCCTCACGATGAACATTTTGATGTACAAAATTATTTTCTTCTATCATACAATTGTATGTGTGTCTTAATGTAGAGTGACATCAGAATTTAACGCTGACAAGTACGATTTTGTCTTGTATAGCTCTGGTCGTATGTGAATATGGCTCATGGGTTTGTTCCCCAAATCACTAGGTACAGAGCATGACTGAAAGACAAAACAACGCATTAATTTGTTCCTTCAATTAAAAACTTTTATTGAAGTCAAACACTATAAGTCAAAACACTGTTCTAGGCCCTACAGTTACTAAGATATGTAAGGTGATATTATTTTCATCAAGAGATTTACACTCTAGTTATTTACAGATCAGTGGGTCTTAATTTTTTTTAAATTCACATACAGAATTTTGCATAATTTATGTAAATCAACCCTCCATATATGGTGAGAAGGGAGTGGAGTGAAGAGACCCCCTTGGATCAGCGGACAGATCTTTAGTTACTTACAGGGGATCTTAGTAGCATCAGTTTCCCACACACCAGTTACCCATGGGGCAATGCGATGCAGGCCAGATATACTCATGCATGCAGGGCCTGTACCACAGGAGAGGAGCCCTGAAATTATGAGACTCAGAGTTTATATAGAGTGGCTGTCACCTCTGCCACTCGCCCCCTAGAAATAGAAAGAACTTTGCTCTGGGAACTAATCTCTGAAAAGGGGAAGGAAAGATTTTTATCACCCTTAGAATGTAAGTAAATGGCTAATGGAGGAGATAAACCTTTAAATATCTCTAGAGCAATTCACTATCTCTAACTTCCAGGGTATGTTTACTATCCCAAGTTCTCTAACACAGGTTGCATGCAAAAATGTGAAAATATTCATGGAGCATTGTCTCCTCCCAAAAAAAAATGCTTTCAGTGACCAATAAAAGAAACCCTGACCAACTGAGGTTGAAAACATAAGGGCATTTATTATTTCCTTACAAGACATCCAGAGGTAGACAGCCTCAGCATCCATTTGGAAGCTGAACAATTCCATCAAGGACCTAGGGTCTTTCCATCCTTCAGGCTTGTCTCTTTACCTGAGTAAGAAAATGGTTGCCGTATCTTTAGATATCACCTTATCACTCTAAACACAAACAGTAAGAAAGGTACAGGGCAGAAACCCCCCCCCCTTCTGAATCTCTATTTTTTTATATCAGGAAAGAAAACAATTCCCAGAAGCCCCCCAACAGGCTTCCCATTACTATTCATTACATTCCATGATTAATCACTATAAATGGGGAATGACATTCCTGTGACAGGTTGAGCCTGGCCATAATAATTTGCCTGAGTCAGCGGGTCTACTGCCAAGAGATGAAAGGAACTCAACCAGGGTCTTACAACAAAATTGTGGTTCAGTTAGCAGGGAAGAAAGACAGCTATGGCTGTTTTATAGGCATAGTTGTCTGTCAAAATCTGTAAATTAATATGAACAGTGTTAGAATAAAACTTAAAGGTCTTAAATGTTTGAAAAAATATTCTGGCGCAACTACTTCTGGTCAAAAATGCACCCACACCGTAATGGGAATGGAACCAATAGGAAAGTATTTAGCAGCCATTTTGTGTGTGTGCACTAAATATTCAATGGTTGCCTGTGGATATTGCTAGGACCCTCTGGTAGGCATATGTAAGGTAGATGTGAAAGAAGAACAGCTAAGTGGCAAGAGAAGGAAGAAACAGCAAACCAAAGAAGCAAAACAAAGTCAGAAAGAGAGAGAAATGTCTACGTTGTAAAGAGGAGAATCCCATTTAACCAGTTGCTTTCCTAAAGAATAACTACTATCAAAGATCTCCAAGATAAATGATTCTCTGATTTACAGATGTAAACTCTTTAGTAACTTCTATTGTCAGAAAGTTTTCTCTTAACTTTCACATAGTAGTACTTCTACCCTCCCCTTGTTCTACTCTCCTCTTGTTCTGCTGTCTATAGGTAAAGCACAACTTTGCTATAATTCTCTGGTCAATACAACTGAGAATAGGAGTTGTCCCTTTTCAAACCCAAGGGGAACATGCAGAGAATGTGTTGAAGAACAAAAATAGATCCTTGATCCTGAGACCTCTAGCAAACCTTGAGCAAAATGGCAGTTCTAATGCTATGGGTCATCTTATGTGGGCTGGTGGATGTCTAAGCACCTACGATCCCAGATCTGCAAATGTCCAGTCCTTCTGCATGGACCCCTCACGTGTCACCTGTCACTGATCCACTCCACATGGCAACCTTAATGACTGCTGTTTCTTGGCTCAGTGATTCAAATGTAGCTACTGATGGGGATTCAAAGTTGTCATTGCAGTTAGGAGCAGCCTATAAATGTGGTCAAGATATTCTTTCTTCTACTTTCTCAGTCACAGCACTTCCTGTGTAATAAAACACCTCAACTGTGATAAAGGAAGTCAGGTCTGTGGCTTATTGAAGATGGCTACCAATTCTTTGACACACCTCCCACCAAGAGGCAGGTCTGTTTTCCTGCCAGTTGAATCTGGTCTGGCCTGCTTTGGACAATAGAGTACCGTGGAAAGGTACCTTTAAGAGGTCTGGCAACTTCCATCTTATCTTAGCCTGTGGAAGCCCTGGGCTGTCTATTGGAAGTCCTGATACCCTGAAGCCACCATGCTGGGAGGAAATCCAAGCTCACACATGAGTGGCCTTGTAGTAAAAGAGAGAGAGAGACTCAGCCAGCCCCCTGCTCTGCTAGTTGCCATGCAGTTAAGTCACCCTAGCTGCACAGAGAAGAGCCATCCTTCAAGTTGCTAAGTTTTGGAGTAGTTTATTACCCAGCAGTAGAAACCCAGACCAAACCCCATGATACAACAGAAATCTTTCTTTTCATATTTTTTCTTGAGCTTGAATAGTACAGCTCCTCTGCTTCTCCTCTGCAGTGTATGAAATTCATATTTCTCCTGCCACCCTGGAGGTTCCTTTGGAGCATGGGCGGGTAGCAGAATGTGAGAAATTACCATGAGCTTCCTGTAACGTTTCCCCAGCCTTTGAAAACTGACAATATATTCTTTGATGCTTTTGTAATATAGGGGTACAAGAATTTGTGTTATTTTACCTGGCGCAAAATAGAAATATGTATATAATTATTTTGTCACTACTTTTTACTTAAGGTTACCACATGGAGTCAGCAATAAGAAGGTAAATTTAGAGTTCTCGCAGCATTGTTTGTCCTTTTAAACAGCACAAAGGATATCCACCAGATGCACTTGTATTTTCCGTTTCAATTATGTGCTGCCTTGGCCCTTTTGATTTCAATTTGCTCATGTAAATAAATAACTTTTATTGATCTATGTTCATTTAGGTATCTTCTAGCTTCTGACCATTTGTTTTTTACTATTTTTCCTCTCTAGAACTTACTGTTTTAAAATCCATTTCTTTCTTACCTTTATTTTTATGCTTCTCATTATTTATTTTAGTCTCTTCTTCACTAACCCTAATTTCACTATCTAAAATTTTCTGGTACATCCTGTCACACACATCCAAAATCTTTTTTAAAATGCTATTAACTCTTCAAGGTATTCAGACATTTTGAAATCTTATAACTTCGTAACTTCTCTGCAAAAGATATCGTATATGTTAACTTTGTAGAGGTTTCACTGGAAATAACTTAAATGTTCATGTTATAAATCAAATATGTGGTCATGTAATAAGAAGGCTAAGGAGATGATAAATTCTAAAACAGGCAATTTGAATTTTTTAAAATCTAAGAGAAAATTGTATTGTTGTTTTATTAAGGATATCGTGGTTTTGGAAAGAAATGATGTGGGTATTTTATTTGAAGGGAAGTGACTTGCAGGTCTTCTTGAAAGGCTATACTTTTTTTGCCTTTGTGTTCCTGAATGTCTTCTCCCATTTTGTCCCCATCCTTTTCCTCTCTCTCTCTTTTTTTTTTCTCTCTCTCTCCTTGTGCTTATCAATGGAGTACAAGAGTCTGGGAGAAGGAGATAGACTGAGGACATAAGGTTGGTGAGACCAATTCTCTTTGCATGTCACATCTTGAAAAATTCCTCATTGGTTCTAAAAAGATCTGGCACTAAATCCTATGGATGATTCTGTTGCTACAGCTTATTTGACCTCTCAGCAGCAGGACCTGGCCAATCCCTTCCACCTCTTGAGACACATACCTTCTTTGCTTGGCTACAACTGGATTCTTCACAGAGGTCTCAAGCTTAGCATCTCTAAAGCAAAACTCCTCACCCAGCCCACCTGCTCTTCCTCTACTCATTCTCCTCTCAGAAAATGGCATCACCATTCTGCCAGTTGCTCAGGAGAAAAAATTTAGGTGCCACCTTTGACACCTTCCTTTTTTTCTCTTTCTCCCCAATGTGCAATCCATCAGCAAAATGTGTTAACTCTAACTGCCACCTTATCCGCCACACACCAAGACACCATCATCTCCCACCCAGTCACTGTAGTTGCTGCCAAACTGGCCTCCTTGCTTCTGGATTTACTCCTCTAGACTGTTCCAGAGTTCAGGCTTTAGAACCAGACATCTAAGTTTGAAAACCAGACTCACCACTTAGTTGTATGACACTGGGCAAGTTTACTTACCTTTCCGTCTCCTCCTGTGTGAAATGAGGCTAATAACAACAGTACCTACCTCATCTTCAGAGCGATTTTCTCAGAAAGAATGAGTTAATATATGTAAAGTCCTCATAACAGAGCATGGAACCACTGATAAAGTTTTACCATTATTATTAGTTTATAATTACTTTCCACACAATAAGGAGATGGATCCCTTTGAAATGTGAAGAATTATGACCAACATACCACAGTGATGTAAGATATCAACATTAGAGGGCAATGGGTGAAGGTATCTGAGAACTCCCTATATTATCTTTGCAACTCTCCTGTACTTCTAAAATTATTTCAAAGTAAAAGGTTATTTTAAAATATAAAGGATATCACATTACTACAATGCTTAACATCCTCCAAGGCCTTCCTGGAATTACACCTGATTCTTTATCCTGGATGATGAAATCAGTCCACCATGATCTGGCTCCTGCCGAACTTCTACGTTCACCTCCTACCCCTCTCCCTCCATGCCATCCACACAGGCCTTCTTGGGATTCTTCCCAGCAGACAAAATTCACTCCTGTGTCAGGGCTGGACACTGGTTTGGGGACGTTCTGCCCAATCTGCTGTCCGTGTCTTATCAAGGTATGTTCATGGCCATCCCTTGACCTTCTACTAAAGGAGCTTGAGGATTTGCTAACCTCTGGCTCCTCTCTCACCATCTCCAACACCTTCCCTGCTTTATCTTCCTCTATAGCACTTTCCATGATCTGAAAGAGTTGTTTTTCTTTCTCTTTCTTTTTTTCTTTGTTTAAATAAATAGTGCCTGACCACCTAGTGGAATGTAATTTCCATCAAGGCAGGGCTGATGCATCTCTATTCTCTGTACCTAGACCAATTCCAGGCATTTGATAGTTGTTCATATATATTTGCTGAAGGAATAAGTGAATAATAATCATATTAAATGATATTAATATTCTTTCTGTGTCAGTTTGCTTCTCGTACTGTTCCCACATCATTTGAGCATAATAGAATGTTAAAATTAATCAACTTAGCAAGTGGACTATTAGGAGTAAATTAATGTATTGCTTCTTTATATTTCAGCCTTAATATTTAAGGATAGAAATTCACATGTGCAAGTCCAAAATAATCCCATGAACAACCATAAGAAAAATAATGTCAACAGACAGGCAAGGCATTGTTTCTTTTTAAAAAATAAAACAATATGCATAATCAATGTTCTGTTGGAAAAGATAGTATTACCTTTTCTTGAAGAGAGTCAGGTGAATATTGCATTATTCCTTTCTTTGTTCTCCATTAGAATATTTTATAGTTGGAGAAAAATAATATGGAATGGAATGTGCAGAGTTAGTGGAGATTCAGTTGATTTAGCATGCCATTTGAGTCCATTCATAACACTATTCAATTAGATTCAGTAGCAATCAGAGAAGAAAGAATCGGCCTTGCTTTTAGGTATTTGAAACATTGCTTTATATGTCAGTGACTTGATTAGATATAGGCCACATGGTCTGTGGATGTTATAGAAACTCAAACTTTCTCAGCTGTAAAGGGAAGAAAAGAACACTGAGACATCCAGGAAGCATGCAGTCAAGTGTAAATTCTGGAGTACCATACTGTACGCTACTTGAGGAGATGGTGACAACAAATATGGCTTCTACCTGCCATTTTCTTGATGCCCAGTAAACTTCAAAACCAAGAAGACTCTTCTCCTAGTGATAGTGGGTTACCTATTGCCACAGGAAATGTTTCCTTTTTAAGTTTATTTTGACATAACTTCAGATTTATGGAAGAGATTTTGCATACTTACTGACAAACATTTGCCATATACCCTTCACCCAAATAATCAAACATTGACATTGACCACATTTGTTTCTCCAGGTTCAGATAGTGCATACATATATACTTTCTTTCTGAACCATTTGAGACTAAGTTGCCAACGTCTAATATTCCTTTACCCTTAAAAGTTTCAGAATGTGTTCCCTAAAATCATAACCACAGTACAAGTAACAAAATCTGGAAATTAGCAATGATACATTACTCTTATCTAAGATGCAGACCTTATTTAAATGTCATGAATTTCTCCCAGTTATGAACCTAACAAGAAAAGAAAAAAGCCCCAGATCATGTGTTGCCTTCACTTGTCATGTTTCTATTTCATCTGGAAACTTTCTATTTTGAGATAATTTTAAACTTCCAGAACATTTGCAAAAATAAAACAAAACCCATACAGAGAACTCCAACATGCCTGTGGCAGTTTGAGATTATTTATGAATTTGCCATATCATTCTACCTATCCATCTATCAACCCATTTATATCTATCTATCTATCTATCTATCTATCTATCTATCTATCCATCTATCTTCTATTTATCTGTTTTCCAAACATTTGAGAGCAGGTTATATCCATCTTGCTCCTTGAACACTTAATACTTTCATGTACTTTTCTGAAGAACAAGACTATTCACTTATGTAAGCTTTCAGTCTATAATCCAATTTTTTCTTATGTCCCAATATTGCCCTTTTGAAACTTTTCTCCTTCAATATTTGATCAAGTCCAGGATCAGATATTGCATTTAATTGTCACTGTCTCTTGTTTTTTTGTAATTGTGGAAACATATATAGAAAAAAAGCTTTTCCATCTTAACCATGGTTAAGAATACAATTCAGTGGGATTAATCACATTCACAATGTTACAATGCCCTCACCACCATCCATTACCAGAACTTTCCTATCACCCCCTACAGAATGCCTATACCAAGTTTGCGTATTCTAGCCATTTCATGAGAGAAATTATGCAATACCTGTCTCTTTGTGTCTGACCTATTTCACTCTACATGAGTTCTTCAAGGTCGATCCATGCAGTAGCTTATATCAGGACTTCATTCTTTTTTTAAGGCTAAGTAATATCCATAGTTTGTACCTACCATATTTCGTTTATCCATCATCTGCTTAACCCTGATATTTTTGAAGAGTTCAAGCCAGTTATGTAATGTCTGTCAATTTAAGTTTTTTTAATATTTCCTCATATCTAGAGTCAAGCTATGTATTTCTGATAAGAGTACCATCAAAGTATGTGATATTCTTCTCATTACATCATATCAATAGGCACATAATATCAACTTGTCCCATTGCTAGTGATACTAACTTTGATCCCTTGGTTAGTGATGGGTGCCAGCTTTCTGCAATGTAAAGCTAGTATTAGGATTGGTTTTTAATTAGACATAAAATGGAGCCAGAATAAAATATGTGAACTTTCTTCCATGGAATTGTATTTTAAAGGACACACAACAGAAATCATGTGCACAGGTGAGAAAGATAATGACTTAGTGTCTAAAAATTGGATGTAAAAAAATCTAAAGGCAGTTATACTTAAGAAGCAAAACCTTTAACAATTTGGAACACAAATTGGATGGTGTTGTGTGTAGTTTTAAAAATAAATATTTGCCTCTTTCCTGCATGTCAAACAAGTCTTTAAACACTGAGGCCATGAATTGTCTACATAAAGTGGATGATCAAAAGTTTTTTGAATCCAAAAAAAACCCCCTATATTTCCTTTCCTATATTACTACTATTAAAATATGATAACCCTCACTTCCTGGAATAGATTTGTTCTATAATAATTGATTGGACATTGGATTTATGAAGTGAGTCCTATTTCCCACTTACTGACCCTGAGAGTAGAGTGAGCGAAAATTTTCTTGGTAGAAGAGTTAAAATAAAGGTGTTTCAAATGAGGATGATCTTGTCTTGTGCTGAGTTCTCCCCACTGAGTCATTCATCATCTTTTCCCCTTCTCTTTTCTTTAATGTTTACCCCTACTAACTCTATTGTTAGTAGAGGTATTGTTTTGATGGCAAACAGTATACTTTATCCTGATGTCGTTGCAATTAGAAGCTTTAGTTTCTAGGAAATAGAAACTAAAGAAACTATCTTCCCTATTCTATTCATTCTAGCCATTCTATATGAAATCAATATATAAAACTATATTCTAAAATTAGCCTTCTGTTACAAATATTCTATCTAAATTATGGCTTGTTAGGGTTGCCAAATAAAATACAAAATACCCAGTTCGTTTGGATTTCAGATAAACAACAATATTGCATGGGATATGCTTATCCTAAACTAGTATTCGTTCTTTATCTGGAATCCAAATTTAACTAGGTGTCATGTATTTTTGCTAAATCTAGTAATCCTCGGCTTGTACCCAAAGTTTTGTGCCTCTCCAAGAACTGGCTTGGTTTTATTTTCTAGGCCTTATTGTGCTCTTCTCTTTCTTCTCATCACTAAGAAGCTCAGAACCAAATCTTTTGCCTGTATGGAACAGTATCATAAAGCTTAGGAGGCACACTTTGTAGCCCCACCACCTGACTCACTTTCATTTTTATTCCACTATTTTTCCCTTCACCCCCTCTCTTTATTAAAACAAGGACAGCAAAATGAGACCTTCTTGTTTGTATCCTTTTTTTCTTAATTAAATGAGCATAGAATAGGTTGCAATAACTAAACATGCTTATTGTTGACACCCATAGAATAAATTTTTCATCCCAATAATGATCAATGTTCTATTGATATGATCTTATTAATGCTTATAGCATATTTTTATGCATCAGCCATAAGAATGAAATTTTTACTTTGAATTGTGAATCAGAAATTCCATGTTCAGGCTACAATATCATATACATCTAGAAAATTGGGAATAATTCTCACCAAGGCCTGAAATGAAGAAGTTTTAAGAACTTAATTAAAGCTGCTGCTAGAATCAGCACTTGGAATATATTAGCTACAATGGGTTTCATGTGTTCCAAACACCTTAAAAAAAAAAAGCTAAGAAAGAAACTGATTTTTGAACAGCATTCATTTTACCATAAGAATGATAAAATTTGTATTATCATTTTATCATTCTTAACCTTAGATCAGCATTAAAATACTCAAAGATATGTGATTGCCAAATATTTTCTCCCATTGAGTCAGCTGCCTTTCACCCTTTTGACAAAGTCCTTTGAGGTGCAAAAGTGTTGACTTTTTGAGGAGGTCCCATTTTTTTTTTCTTCTTTTGTTGCTTGTGCTTTGAGTGTAAGGTTTAAAAAACTACTGCCTACCACAAGACCTTGAAGATGTTTTCCTACGTTTTCTCCTAGGAGTTTTATGGTTGTTGCGTTTATATTTAGGTCCTTGATCCATTTTGAGTTAATTTTTGTATAAGGTGTGAGATAGGGGTCTTCTTTCTTCCTTTTGGATGTGGCTATCCAGTTCTCCCAGCACCATTCGTTGAATAGACTTTTCTGGCCCAGCTGGCAGGGCTGGACCAGCCTTATCAAAAATTCATTGACTGTGTAAAAGGGGTCAATTTCTGAGTTCTTGATTTGGTTCCATTGGTCAATGTGTTTGTCTTTTTGCCAGTACCATGTTGTTTTTACCACTGTAGCTAAGTAATATGCTTTAAAGTCCAGAAGTGAGAGTCCTCCAACTTCATTCTTTTTAAGATCTTTTTGACTATTCGAGGCCCTTTACCCTTCTAAGTAAATTTGATAATTAGTTTTTCCACTTCTGCAAAAAAACGCTGTTGGGATTTTTGTTGAGATTGTGTTGAATCTGTAAATCAGTTTGGGTAGAATTGACATCTTAACAATATTTAGTCTTTCAATCCATGAACACAGAATGTCCTTCCATTTATTTGTCTTCTTCAGTTTCCTTTAGCAATGTTTTGTAGTTTTCTGAATACAGGTCCTTTATGTCCTTGGTTAAGTTTATTCCTAAATATCTGATTATTTTAGTTGCTGTTATAAATGGAATTTTTTTCTGATTTCCTCCTCAGACTGCACATCAGTAGTGTTTAGAAACGCTATTAATTTTTGCGTGTTATTAATTTATCTGCCATTTTGCTGAACTAGTCTATTAGGTCTAGTAGCTTTGTTGTGGATCTTTCAGGAGATTTAGATATAGGATCATATCATCAGCAAATAGTGAAAGTTTTACTTCTTCCTTCCCTATTTGGGTGCCTTTTATTTCTTTATCTAGCCTAATTGCTCTAACTAGAATGTCTAGCACAATAGTGAATAACAATGGTAACAATGGTCATCCTTGTCTCATTCCTAATCTAGCAGGAAAGCTTTCAGTCTTTCACCATTGAGTATGATGCTAGCTGTAGGTTTTTCATATATGCACTTTAGCATATTGAGAAAGCTTCCTTCTATTCCTATCTTTTGGGGTGTTTTTATCAAGAAGGGGTACTGTATTTTGTCAAATGCCTTTTCTGTATCAATTGAGAAGATCATGTGATTTTTCTTCTTCAATTTATCAATGTGGTTTATAAGGGTTTAATATCTGTGATATACAAAGAGATCATACAACTCAACAATAAAAAGACAAACTACCAAATTAAAAAATGGCAAAAGACTTGAAAAGGCAATTGTCCAAAGAAGAAATACAAGTGGCAAAGAAACACATGAAAAAATGTTCAGCTCACTAGCGATTTGGGAAATGCAAATCAAAACTACAATGAGATGTAATTTCACATCTACCAGACTGGCCTTTATTAAAAAGTCAGAATACTGTAAATGTTGAAGAGGATGTGGAAAGACAGGAACACTTTTTCACTGTGGGTGAGAATGTAGAATGCTACAGCCACTGTGGAAGACTATTTGGCAGTTCCTAAGGAAGTTGAATATCAACTTGCCAGGTGACCCGGCAATACCATTACTAGGTATACACCCAGATGAACTGAGAGCAGTGACGTGAGCAGACATCTGCACACTGATGTTCATAGTGGCTTCATTCACAATTGCCAAAAGTTGGAAACAACCCCGGTGTCCCTCAACTGGTGAAGGCATAAACAATTTGTGGAGTATACACACTATATAATATTATTGCAGCAGTAAGAAGAAATGAAGTTGTGAAGCATATGACAACAGGGATGAACCTGGAGGGCATTATGTTGAGTGAAGCAAGCCAGACACAAAAGGATAAAAACTGTATGATTGTGCTATTATGAACTAAATATGTTGTGTAAACTCATGTAGTTAATAATTAGAATATAGGTCGCCAGAAAATAGGAGGGAAGAGGCTGGAAAGCTGAGGGTTAATCTGTGCAGATTTGGTAAAAAGGTTATTTGTAAATCTTTGGAAATGAATAGAAATGGTGAAAGCATATCATGGTGTTTATAACTAGTAGAGCTATTATATGGGTATGACAGTTGAAAGGGAAAGTCTACAGTCATGTATATTACTAGAAGGAAAGCTAAAATCTGTAACATGGGACTGTATAAGATAGTAAAACCCCATGTAAAACACAAATATGGGTGATATTGCATTATAAGACTATTTTTACAAAATATAAATAGAAATATACTAGAGAGAAGGAAAAATAATAGCAGCTATGTGTGGCAGGGAAAGCATAGAGGGATTGAGAGGTGATGAGTTTCATTTGTTTTTTGTTTATTATTATTATTACTGGAATAATGAAAGTGCTCTCAGAATGATTGAAGTGAGGAATGCACAAATACGTGGTTACAGCAAATACCATTCATTGAACACTTTGGATGGATTTATTCTTTTTCAATATGTATCAGTAAAATTGATCGGTTAAAAAAAAATACTCATAGAGGAGTTATTTGAAACAAACTTTGTTTTACTTGGTGTTGAAAAAGTTAAAAACCTCTGACTTTTGTTTCTGACATGGTCTCCATTGCACAGACACATAGGGATGCTTTAATTTTTAAGTAAATTATTAGCATCCTTAGAATGCCCCCTTAAGAGTTTCCTAAACTATATTTTAGTGGAAATTTAGGAATTGATCTATTGTATTCTCCTTGCTGCTTCTTTATTTATGGCTTTTAAAACACAGACTGCTATACATTTTGGTCTACACTGCTGTGACTGGGCAGCAAAGATATCTCTTGCTTGTCTTCCATCTAAATTACATGAGAATGGAATTTGTGCAGGCCATAAATCAGTCAGAATAAAGCCTTTAAGTGGTAACCAATTTTGTGGTGTGTAAGTATCATTGATTTGTTAATCTGAGAGTGTTTTTATAAACTGATTTGGATTAGTGAGTTCTGGCAGCAGAGCTCTTTTAAGGCCCTTGAATATTGGTAAGTGAAGTGAATAAGGCAGTGAAAATTAACCCAGTGCCCCCACCCCTATAAATTTAAATCACAGCCTTTGAAAGGAGAGAGCGATCTCATTACTGTAGTTTGCTAACCTGTATATTATACAGACCAAGTTGCCGCACAGACCATTTTATCATAATTGGTAATCGTTGCTCTCGATTTTGGAGCCCAGATAGCATGATGACCCAAAGGGACTGCTGGGTTTGCAAGGATATGACCCCCTGGTGATGTGAGAGGCTCTTTCTAGAAAGGCAACTCAAAGTTATTCTCCATGGACATTTTGTGTAAGGAGCTGTTAAGATGAATTTAGATTCAATTTAGGGAGTTATGTTTATATAAAAACATAAACAGGTAAGTACCTTCTTTTCTCTAAAATTTCATGTCTAGCAAATACTGGAACCATGCTGCTCCAACAGAAAGGATACCAGGATATTCTACTTAGAGATGCACAAATAGAGATTCCCCCCACTGAATGGGAAGAGCAGTTAAAGGATCGATTTTAGTCCATGGATTTTATTTTACAAAATCTCCTTTAGTCATGGTGCTTAAGGTGTCAGCATGGAAGAAACCCTTGTACCATGAGGACTGGGCAGGCAAGTCACCAAAACAAGTGGAGCAAAGATGGGCAAGAGCGTGCCATACAAGGAAACCAAAGCTCAGCTCTCCTCTGATTCCAACAGCATTTGTTTTGCCATAACAATACTACGACAAAAACCAAGGCTTCAAATTAGGAATATACTTGTGTGTTGGGGTGATAAGTGAAATTATCTTATAAATCCTCCCTTACAAGAAAATGCAAGACTTAAAAAAATAAATGGAGAGGCTGTGAACTTACGAAATAGACATCCATATAGGGCTCCTTTACATCACCCCACCACCAACACTTTGCATTGCTGTGAAACAATTGTTACAAACTATGAAAAAAGCATCATCAAAATATTACTGCTGGGGAGTGGATGTAGCTCAAGTGGTTGAGCGCCTGCTTCCCATGTATGAGGTCCTGGGTTCAATCCCCAGTACCTCCTAAACTCAAACAAGCAAGCAAGCAAACACAGCTTTCACTGGGGAGCGGATGTAGCTCAGTGACTGGGCACATGCTTCCAATGTACAAGTTCCTGGGTTCAATCCCTGGTACCTCCTAAAGAAAAATACTCCTAACTAGAGCCAATATCTTATATTTGGTATATTTTCCCCCAACCCACCCAGTTTTTAACACCCTATATTAGTATTATATACTTGTTATAGTTCATGAGAGAACATTCTCATATTTACTCTGTTAACCACAGTCCATCTTCCACCACTGGATTCACTGTTATACAGCTCCATGCTTTGTACAATCCATTCAAAGTGTACACTCAGTGGCTCTCCTTTTCATTACAGAGTTGTACATTTACTATACACTTACTGTTTATGTATTTCGTGTATGAATGATAAACTTCAATAAAAAAGTTAAAAAACTACAATGAAATAAACAAACAAAAATAAAAATAAATGGAGACTCTGGTAGAGCCCCAAATAGAGGAGTCACTGAGATTTCAGACGTGTATTGAATCTATTGCCTGGCTCAAGATTTCTATGTTGAGATTTCAGATGTCTATAGACAGAGCCAGCATTCAAAGAGAAAAAAAAAAGTCAACCCCTGACTTTTTCTGGTTTCTTGATTGCTGGGGAAATGCCAAAATGTCTCTCCAACCTCCTGCCACAAAGCCTAAAATTTCGCCATCCCTGTGTGCCTCGAAATGTAGTCAGTATCCATATATCCACCCTGCGAACAAGACATTCTTATCTGGTTTGAGCTACAGTGTTATAGCTGTTTAGCTGCCAACCCATCTGAGAGACCATTTCCACCCTAGATTCGATACCTGGACTTCAAAAAAATCAGACTTTTAAAATTAGTCCTGGTTTACCTTGATTTTAAAACCTCACAGGTATATTCATAAAATTTGAGAGGTGAAGGTAGCAGATTCTCTTTTGGCTCCAGAAGATAATCTTGAGTTTTAATTTCTCTTTTTGGCACAGCATATTTATCTGCAAAAGAGGACATCTGTTTCTTAAGAGCTCATCTACTAATACTGTTGTTTCTTCATCTGAAGGTATTCTGACATAACTGTAGTCATTTCCAAAGTGAGACTCAATCATCAATCACAAAAAGCTGTGATGAACTACTAAGTCAGTATCGTGCCATTTTTTTCATGAATACATGGATACCCTGCTCAACATATATGAATCTAATACATCAACAGAACCTTCTTGTACAGTGTGTATCATGTAGACTGTGTTTGCTCTGAGCTGTCAACAAGCATCTTACGGTGCTTTTCTGCTTCAGAAAGAGAATATTAGTGCTCGACTCACACTTTGAGGCTCCTTACCTAACGCCAATCTAGAAATGAAAACAGACTGTGGATAAACTTGAAAGATTAAATAACCAGTCTCTCTCTCTCTCTCTTTTTTTTTTTTTTTTTCATTTTAAATGTTGGGAAGAAAAAGGAACCAGAATCTGAAGTATACTACTGTTTGGTTCTTCTCCAAATAACAATTTGGGCTTTATATAAACGGAGAAGCCGTGGTTGACATCGTTTGACAGATCTGAAGCTATGTATTCTTTATGAAATAACACTGCATTGCTAATAAAGCAGTCCCGCAGCCGAGCTTGTGCTGTTTAATTTGTTTCCATGGTGTGATAGTATAATTCTGACATGCTGAAAAATCACTGTACAGAGACTCATCCTGCAATTGTTGCTGAGCACATTTTTGATATAACATTTGTTATTGCAGTGCTTGGGATGTCTTCTGAGGAGCCATATTCTAAATGAACCTGGGTATAGTATCCCCTTAATGTAGCATGGAATTGCAAATCCAGCTTCAGCTGATCTCAAATCTACTTAAACAGATATTCACTGAACAGTTTCTATTGTATAGGACAGCTACTCTTTTACAATCAAATCTGGGATTACTTAACATTATTTCTTTTTACTTTTGGATAGCAAGATGTAAAAGGATTATGTTAAGAGATTTTCTTCTAATAACAGGCAAACCGTAGGTTTTTCGCTTTCCTGTGGTCACACCAGTATTGTAATAGTATTACTATTAATATATTAAATTAACTTATCTTACAAAATAGACTTACATGCTTATCGGAATATGTTTAATTTCAAATTTCGCAACACTGTCTTATCCAGAGAATGTGTGTGACTGTGTTGAGTCACCAGCTAAAAGTGGAAAGGTTGGGCTCCGGTGTCCTATTTGATTGGGAAGCTGGAAGGACAGCTTGTATTGAGTGCAGACATTTTTCATAATTATGTTGCCTGCAGGGTAGCCACCTGTCCTAATTTGATCTGATTAAGGTGAAATGCAAAAACTGTCCTCATTTTCTCTCAGAGTGTAGTGGTGCCAAACTTCATCTCAGGAAGGAAGAAGAGGCGAATACACAGACGTCCGGGGGGGAGGAGGGAAATGTCAAAATATCAGCCAGTCTATAATACCCTGGAAGAGTGAGAGAAATTGGCATCACTCTTATTGGGAGTGTAAGCTGAATAATCAAACTCCAGGGCATGTTTTAGCAGGAACTATCAAAATATCAAATGAAATAATACTTTAACCCAGTAGTCCAGTAGTGGTTCCACTTTGGAGAATGTATCCTACGTAGATACATGCTTGCATGCATGGCTGTATAGGTGATTCCTTGACACAAATTATCATCATTAGGTATTTGGCTAAAGGATCCTGCCATTTGATGGAAAGGTGAGCAGCTGTCAAAAATGATGATGATGTGTATGTATTGTCTGACACACAAAAAAAGTCCATTCATATTATCAGATGAAAAGAACCTCATCCATAGTATTATCCCATCCCATGCATTTAAAATGGTGTTTGTGGGGTTTTGGGGTGGGGGTGGGGGGACAGAGAAGGAGGCATGCAGTGAGAGACTATCTAGAAAAATATTCCCAAAAATTTTAATGTTGACTATCTCTCAGTGGTGGAATTTCTAATTTCTACTTTTCTCTACTATTTTAATTTTTTTACAATGGCCATGCTTCATTTGCATTCTGGAAGAAGCTGTTTTCATTTGGAAAACACTTTTTTCAAAGGGTGTAGAATTGTAGGCATTAAACATTTCCTGAAGGCTTCTAAATGGGTCACACACACACACACACACACACACAAACCTCTCTGGAAATGATAATCTGACACCAATACTTCTAAGAAAAGAAAAACAGATACACTTTGTTGCTATATCCCTGATATCACTGAGTCATTATGTAATCCTTTTTTTTTTTCCCTTAATTTCCTGTCCCAACATGGGCTTTTTGTCTTACCTCTAATCCTTCTTTCTATTTCTTATTTCTAAGATTTTTAGAATAGCATTTTAAAGAAGGTATAACAATGCTGTATATATTCAAAGAACTAGATATAACGCATTCCCTGTGGGTCCTGAGTGATATCAAATCACCAAAAGCAGGTGAGAGGTAAGAATCAAATAGAAAAAGTTTCAGGTTTTCTGTGTCGCTTACTCTATAATTTAACACCACAGAATTAGTCAATAAATTATGAATAGTTCTGTTTCAGTTTTTAAAGTTCTTGCAAAATTATATTTTATGTTTTGACATGCGGCATCCTTTTGAAAAATATTTGTTTATTATTTTTATTCCACCCCTACCTCCCACCCCACCCTGAGATGGCTCCCTTGTCTGTCTGCTCATTGTCTGCTTGTCTTCTTTAGGAGGCACCGGGAACCAAACCTGGGACCTCCCTTGTGGGAGGCAGATGCCCAATTGCTTGAGCCACATCCGCTCCCCTGGCATCTTTTGTTGTTGGAATATTTTAGTCATTGGTCTACAAGTTGTCCCATAGTCCATATTCCAGTGCTAAGTCTATGCTTTATTGCTACATGGATGTTGCCAGGGAGCTTTTCAATCTTGGATAAATGTGGATCCGAGTATTAGTTGTCAGAAAACAGCTTTGATCCCAATTGTTCATGACCCTAGGTCTGGTTGATTTTTATCCTTATATAAAATTAATAGTGTGCAAATGCTACCTTTCCCAGTTTATCTGGTTTACTCAACGTGCAATGTACAGATCTTCCAAATAGATCTTTCAACTTTGGAGACTTCAGTTTGCTTTGTGAGCATCTCAATGTTTTATCAAAAGTTGGTTTTCGCAAATAAGGATATTTCTGCTATTATAGTATAAGCTGGATATAAAAGAATTGGCACGTCATTAGAAATTCTGCCTTTAAAACTTTCTCTTTTAAGATTGCTTTTTTCTGTGACTGAGATTGCCTTTTAGAAAAAGTACTTTCCACTTTGGCAAAACCCAGTACATTCAAGCAACGATGCCACTTGATCAAATTCCACCATTCAGAAGTGTATGCAAAGTGAGATGGGAAGTACAAGTGAGATCCAAAACCCCTCCCCGATCTGGAGGAGTTTATAATAAAATAGAGAAAAAAGGGATACATTTCATTGTGAGTGAGTGAAGCAAGCTGGGTTCTACCAATAGGAAACTATTTCACGACATGTGTCTCCAGAGCAAGCAAATATTTGATGAATGAACAAGTAAACACCACATGACTGTTAGAGCTCAGCCATATAAATCAGACTGTCATGAGGGAATGGGAGAGACATCAAAATCTCCTAAAGGCCTTTGTAATCCATGTATCCCTCCCCTCCAAGATACAAGACCCCCTCCACCACGAAGACAGTGTCAAACCCCCATGATGCAAAAGCTTGAGTGTCTTCATTCCTTCCCTCCTCAAATTTTGCCCCTACCCATAGGTTCTCGAGAACTAGCTAAACTACAGATGGATAGTCTATAGCTTTGGAAATGGAAGTAAAAGAGGAGGTACAGGGGGCTCAGTACATCAAAATATGAGCCACGGTTGAAGAGCTTTTGAATCCGTTCATGGTCAGTGATAGGAAGTCACTCTGGATCCAGATATGCCTAGAAAAAGTGAGAAATGAGCTAGTTTGAGGAAGGTGCCTGACTAATTCTGCATAGAAAGTCAGTTCTATAAATCCTCATTCTATATTCTTAAAAGAATTTTTCATTACAGAAATTTTCAAATGTAGAATGTAAAGAGAACAGTACAATGAAGACAGATTAAATTCTTGGGTTTTTTTTTTCTTCTTCTTCTTCTTCTTACCAGTTTTAAGAATTATTAATTGTTTTCCTAGCATCCTTTAAAGATGGCCAATGGGGATGGTTTTGTTTTTTTAAATATCTGAGGAAAACATGAATTTCAACATATTTTAAATCCATTACAGTTATCATTTTTATTGGCTCTCAAATTATTCTCTCTTTAGCCAAAGGAAGCCTCTTTGTGTTGGCTCTCAAGTCCTTTTTATATGATCTTAGTAGTTTTGGATAGTTTCCTTACTTTCTGGTATGGCAACATGTTTCAGACTCATCCTATACATTTCCTCCCCCAGAGCTGAAATCAGCCATTTCTTTAAGGAGGCTAGGGAATTAAAATAATCTATATATACTTTTAAAAAGAAAAACATACCATGAGTTCATACTTCCAAATCAAATTTAAGATTACAGAATTTCACATTACTCTTTTTGTTTATCACTTTTCTTATATTTTAAAAACCTTGGTACTAATAATATTAATACATTTTCTAACGTATTTTGGAGAGAGGCAGAGACAGAAAGAGAGAAACAGAGAAAGAGATAGATAGACAATAGATAGATAACCAGTACAATATCAATACTATTGCTTAATATATGTTTACTGAAAATAGTTTTGAGTTTTTTTCTGCAGCTCTTTTTTTCCCCATAGGCTATATCCCATTGGAGATGTCAGTCAAATGATTGTTTAAAAGTTAGTTGAGGGAAGCGGGTGTGGCTCAATCGATAGAGCTCCCGTTTACCATATGGGAGGCCCCAGGTTGGCTTCCCGGGGCCTCCTTGTGAGGGCAGGCCAGCCCACGCAGCGCAGTGGGCTGGTGCAGCAAGACCTCACAGCAAGGGGGAG
>JAQZBX010005625.1:31328-55869 GCA_029593785.1 Cabassous unicinctus
AAAAAAAAAAAAAAGTTGAAATAATTTGTTCATGAGCAGTCAATTCAATACACAGTTTTATTTGTTTCAATATGCTTTTTATTTCTAAAGATTGGTTTTAATTTTGATTTATTTTATAATAAATCAAATCCCAAAGTTAAATTAACTTTACAAATCCCAAAGTTAAATACATAAAAGAAGGTATATACCGAGAGTCTTGCTTATACACCTGTCCCTTGTACCTGATCCTTCTCTGAGCATTTTATGTATTTTGTGGTTCATCCTTCCATTTGCTTCCCCAAAATATGTTAATACCTTGTACTATATTGTTATACCAAAAATATTCAATATTTGACTGGTTTTAGTAATGATACAGGAGTGATACAAAATCACTGAAGGGTAACAAAACCAGAGGGCAGTGAGCAATGGCATTGGGCTAAGCCAATGATGGCAGTCAAAGGCAATACAGGAGGGAAGCGGGTGTGGCTCAATGGATAGAGCTCCCGTTTACCATATGGGAGGCCCTGGGTTCACTTCCCGGGGCCTCCTTGTGAGGGCAGGCCGGCCCGCGCGGCGCGGTGGGCTGATGCAGCAAGACCTTACAGCAGGAAGCGGGTGTGGCTCAATCGATGGAGCCCCCGTTTACCATATGGGAGGCCCTGGGTTCACTTCCCGGGGTCTCCTTGTGAGAGCAGGCCGGCCCGCGCGGTGCGGTGGGCTGATGCAGCAAGACCTCACAGCAAGGGGGAGATAAGCAGACACGGAAGAGACACACAGCGAATGGGCACAGTAAAGCACAAGCAGCAATGGGGGGGATAAATAAATAAATAAATAAATAAATAAATCTTTTAAAAAAAATAAAATAAAATAAAGGCAATACAGGGAAAAAAGCCAGGACGAGAGGGATCAAGAATGATGGCAGGGTCAAGCCACGCTTTCAGTCCAAAGCTGGCCAAAGTGTGAGGTCTCCTGATGTCAAGATGTGCCAGTGGGTGAAATCCAGGCATGTAGTCAGAAGAAACGAAACTGATCCCACCTACTGTTAAGAGAGCCTTGATACCAGATCTGCCCCGTGTCAAAAGTCTCTCTGTGGCTCCATAGAGCAAGCATTTTGACTGTCTCTTCACTGTTGGACCCAAGAGCTTCAACAAGTCTATGTCCAACAAATGTGTGAATGAATCAATGGCATCCCTCACCACTAACACTCCAGCGGACATCACCAGAACCTGGATACACAGGCTACTACAATGGAATAACGTATCACATCTGGCAGATTCTAAGAAATAGGATTAAGAATTAGAATCTATACCAGAAATTGCGTATATTTAAAAGAAAATAACTCATTTTTAACAAGCAGCCTGTGTCTGTATTGCCGTAGTGGGTGTGGGGATTTGGCAATAATTTGGTTAATGCGATTGATATCAATAATATGTTTTGAAAATTCAAGCTAACAAACAAAAGGGAATAAAACCTAATTTAGGGCCTGATTTATCTGTCCTCGTTCTCTTCACTCATCACATTAACCAGATGGTTACCAAATAACCACTTCTCTTAGGACAAGAGCCTCAATTACCTAAGGAGGTTGTCAGAACTGATCTAATCGGCTGAGCGATGACCAGCTCCTCACGTGGAGAAAGTTCCCCAGTGAGCACTGACGTAGAATGACATGAGAATCTGACGGGCTGTGGGATTTGCAGGTAGGAACAGACAGGCCAAGTCTGACTCAAGCACCAGGTACTGAGGCACAAGCTTGCAAAACAAATACCAAAATAATAGTCATAATTTATTAAGCAATTATTTCTATAGATGCATACTATCCCATTGGAATGAAATCTAAAAACAATGAATAATGAATATAATAACTATATCATAATAGTTTTATATCCCCTCATAAGTTACTTGATGATTGTAATAATGTGTTTTGGGAAATTTAAGAGAGTATTAGATGGTTCGCCTATGCTTCATTCAGGAAGGGAAATGGATAGCAGTCAACCGATAGACTGCAGACTGGAGTGATGAGAGATGGTTGGTGACAATGACTCGTGGGCACTGAGTAGCACCTGTTTGGGTCACAGTATAACCCTCCTGCAAGCCACATAAGAAGGCCAGATGGGGCAGCTTGACTTGATAGTCAAGGAGAATGACTGTGTTAGGTGAAGATAGTGCAGTATCACCAGAGAGTGGGGCATCTCCTCTGATAAAGCCATTGAAGCAAAACTAGTTGAAGGCAAGAAGGCTATGCAGCACAACTTGAGAATTTTCAGTAGCAGCCTCCTTTTTTAATATAATTATTATTGATTCTTCCTTCATCCATGGTAAATATCAACAACAACAACTTAAACATATATAAGAAAAGAGAAGAAAGTAATTTTCACCCATAGTTTCAGCACTAAGTGGAAATCACTATCATATCGTGACATGTGATCTGCTAATTTTTTTCTGGTGTATATAAAAATATTTTAGCAGACCCAAAACATAATATACATGCTTCCTTGTAACCCACTATTTTTTACTTAATACCATATCGTAAATATCTTTCCACATAGTTAAATATTCATTTCCAATATCATTCTTGTGACTGCCTCAGTTGGTGACACTTCTAGCTGTCCAGGTCCTCAGGCCAAATGCCTTGCAGTCATCTGAGAGTCCTTTCTCTCTCACACCCCACACTCAATCTATCAGCAAATCCTTTCAGTCTGACCAGTTCTCACTTCCTCCCCTATTACCACCCTGGCTTGAGCTACCATCCTCTCTTACTTGGACTTCCATAATCACTTCCTGACTGTCTGCCTCCATCATTCCTCATTGCCTATTTTAACACAGCAGCTGGAGAGGACTTGTTTTAAAGTAAAACAGATCGTGTGACTCCTCTGCTTAAAACCCTCCAATGCCTTCCCACCTTATTAATACTAACAGCCCTATTCCTTACAAATAGATTAAAAGAGCCCTGCTTGATGGGGAAAGGAGGGGACTCTTTGCATACAACTCTCTTTATCTTCCCTTGCCCTTTCTACCCCACCCCATACTGGCCTCCTGTTCTTTGAGCACAAAATTCCTTCTCTTGGCCCTGTGCTTTCTGTGTCCTTGACCAGGAACACTCTTCTCCCTAGATATCCATATAATTAGCTCCCCTCACTTCTTTCAGTGACACTTTCCTAGAGAGGCTTTTCCTAACTACCCCATATAAAATAGTAGCCTTCTACCATTCCCCATCACTGCTTTATGGCTATCAGCATTGCTCATCAGCACTGGACATTCTGTAATTTACTTGTTCATTTGTTATCAGCTCATGCAAATAGAAGAAAAGTATCATGTGGGCAGAGATGACTTCTGTTTTGTTCACTGCTGTGCCCCCAGTACATGAAAAAATGCATGGCAATAAACATTGATTGAATGAATGAGTCAATGAATGAATATATCCTAGTTGAATTAACTATATCCAAATAATAGTTCTTTGTTTCTACCATACATGTGTTCTTGGTCTTCTCCTCCTTAAAAACTACAGTGTGAAAAACGGTGATAGTGATAGGATGGATAGTAAAATAAGACATATATAGGAAAGTTCCCCAGCTTAAACGAAATGTATTTTGTGGTAATGTTTTTTCATTGATGTATCCAAAGTGATTAAAAGGGTAAACTTCCAGGCCTCAGATCCATTTATACCAAATAGGGGTATGGATGAATGTGTCAAATCTTCCTTCTTGTTTATTGATTGTCAGGCATCTGTTTTCCAAAACAGACCAGCTTCATCTAAAGTCCACTGAGCCAGGGATATAACCTGAAGCATAAAAAAAGGAATTCCAATATGGTGGCACACACTGCTTCAACCCCATCTACACTAACTGTACTACAGCAACAGTTTTCCATCCCTCACTTGAAGTTCTCTCACAAAACTCTGGCCTTCTCAAATAATACCAGTTTTTGATGCTGATTCTCTGACCAAGGATTCAGTTTTTGTTTCTGTTTTTTTTTTTTTTTTTTTTTTTTTTTTCAAACATTCCCCGTCTGTTGCTCCTTAATGGCATAGCCACAGCACTTTTCACATGATCCATAAATTTGCCTTTGATTCCTATTGTCCAGTAACTCAACACTCATATCAGTGTGGTTGTCATTTTCTTACCATCTTCCATTTCAAAAATATCATCTATAACCCCACCCCAATGAATATGGCAGAGTGAGGTGCTTCAAGGCTTCATCCACCAACAGAAGCTTGAACTGGCAAAAGAACTGACAAAAACATCTTTCTCAAAGCTCCAAGAAACAGTTAAAGGATTGCAGTAATAGGGTGAAAGCCAAATCAAGAGAAAACCAATTTAAAAGTGTTAGTATATCTGAATAACAAAGTTGGATGACTCCCGCTTCCCAATCTTAAATCTTATTACAAAGCCATAGTAATCAAAACAGCATGGTATGGACACAAGGACAGATATTTAGACCAATGGAATTGAGTTGAAAGTTCATAAGTCAAGCCTCATATTTATAGCCAACTGACTTTGACAAGGGGTCAAAGACCACTCAATTGGGGAAGAATAGTCTCTTCAACAAAAAGTGCTGGGAAAAATGGATACCCGTATTCAAAAGTATGAAGGGGACCCATTCTCCACACCATATACAAAAATCAACTCAAAATGGATCAAATTCCAGAACTAAGCGAGAACTACCTAGAAGATAATGTAGGAAAGCATCTTCAGGACCTTGTGTTAGGTAATGGTTTCCTAGACTTCATACCCAAAGCACAAACAACAAAAGGAAAAATAGATAAATGGGACCTCATCAAAATTGCATGCCCAAGACAAGATGCATGCACAGAAAGGATCAGAGAGGCCCCTATGCTTTGACATGGAACTATTCTCTAAACTCATTTTATGGATAAGCTTTGAAGGAGAGCACTCCTACAACTCAGTCTACAAAGAATAAGAAAGGTGATTTTTTTTTTTTCATTTTTTGTTAGTGCCTATGATTCAAGGAAAGCTCTCTCATAACACTAGCTAGATACAAGCTTAAAGAACAGATGCCGTAGGGAGTGGATGTAGCTCAAGTGGTTGAGCACCTGTTTCCCATGTATGAGGTCCCAGGTTCGATCCCTGGTACCTCCTAAAAAAACAAACCACAAACCAACTCGGGGGAGCTGGTGTAGCTCAGTGGTTGAGCACCGGCTTCCCACATATGAGGTCCCTTGCACCTCAAAAAAAAAAAAAAAAAGAACACATGCCACACAGTCTAAACTCCAGTGATAACATATTAAAATACAAAATGTTCAGGTTTTAACAGAAGAATACAAAACATACAAAGAAATAGTACACAATGGCTCAGGCACAGGAAAAGATTAAAGCATTAGAAACCATCAATGAAGAGAACCAGGCCTGAAACATACTAGACAGACTTCCTAAAAAATTTCTTATATATGCTCAAAGAGCTAAAGGAAAACATGGACAGAGAGCTAAAGGAATTCAGGAAAACAGTAGATGAATACAAAGGGAATACTAATAGATGGATGAAAGGAACCAAACAGAGCTGAAGACAACAATAACAGAAATTTAAAATGCTTTAGAGAGGTTCAACAGCAGATTGGAACTGGCAGAAGAAAGAATTTCTGAGCTTGAAGTTAAGCCATTGAAATCAATCTGAGGAACAGAAAGAAATAAGAATAAAGAAAACTGAAGAGAGCCTGAGAAACCTGTGGGAAACCATTGAGCATACCAATATACATATTGTGTGAGCCCCAGAAGGAGAAGAGTGAGGGAAAGGAGAAGAGAAAGTATTAAAAGGAATAGTGACAGAAGTTCTCAAATTTAATGAAAGACATAAATATACATATCTAAGACACTCAGTGAACTCCAAGCAGGATAAACCCAAAGAGAGCCAAATCACAACATATTATATTCAAACTGTCAAATGCCAAAGATAAAGAGGGAATTCTGAAAGCTGCAAGAGAGAAGCAACATGTCATGTACAAGAGAACCTCATAAGATTAAGTGTTGATATCTAATCAGGAAATATGGATGCAAGAAGATGGTGGGATGATATATTTAACATTCTGAAAGCCAAAAATTGCCAATCAAATGATGGAGGGATTAAGACAGCCCAGATAAACAAAGGCTGAGAGAGTTCTTCACCACTAGTCCAGCCCTACAAGAGATGCTAGAGTTCCACAGGCCCTAAAAGGTAAATACACAAAATGTAATGATAAACCAGTGGATTTGCACTCATCAAGTATAAACATGTAATTTGTGAAAAAAACTACATGAAGATGGGGAGACAGAGGAATATAAGAACATAGTTTGTACATACTATTGACGTTAAGATGGTATTGAAGCCAATGAAATTGTTACAGATTTAGGATGTTAAATTTAAGCCCCTTGGTAACTACAAAGAAAATATTGGACAATAGGCAACCTCATAGAGACAGAAATTAGTATACAGATTGCCAGGAGTGGGGGACAGGGAAAATGGAGAGTTTATGCATAATGGGTGTAGGGTTTCTGGGGAGATGGGAAAGTTTTAGTAATGGAAATTGATGAGGGTACCACAATGTTGTGAATGTAATTAATCCCACTGAATAGTATGCATGTGAGTGGATGAGATGGGAAACTTTATGTTGTGTATATGTTTCCACAATTTAAAAAGAAAGAAAGAGCAACTAAAAAGGCAATGATGGAGTAAATGCAGTGCATGACCCTGGACAGGATCTAAAAATAGAGGAGAAAAGACTCAAAGGAGGATAAATGAGGCATGTAGCAGTTTGGTATTCTTTATGAATTCCAAAAATAGATATTGGATTATGTTTGTGAACTCATCTGTTCCTCTGGGCATATTAGATTGGATTGGATTCAGAGGTTTCACTTTTACTTGATTAAATACGATTAAGGCTCTGATTGGGCCACAGCAGTAGGATTTGAGTCCCCGTCCCCTTGGTGGGCGGGGACTCACAGAAAACGACATGGCAGAGGAGAAATTTGGAGTTTTAATGCTGGAGCCCGGGGAAGTAAATCCACAGAGAAGCAGATATGTGAGGAAAGAGAGAAGGCTCCATTAGACACGGCAGAGGCCTCGGGAAGAGAAACGAACCATTCACCTGAGAGTTTACAGCTGGCGGAGAGAGCAGAGCAGCTGAGCCTGGAGAGAAGCCCCAGGAGAGAGATAAGACTTGTCCCAGGCTGTGGCTGAGATTGGAAGAAGCTGGGACCATGGAGCCTTGGGAGGAAGGAGGAAGATTGAACCCTTGCAGACATTGCCTGCCATCTTGCGTCAACACGTGGCAACGGACTCTGGGTGAGAAAGTACCTCTTATGGTACCTTGAGTTGGACTCCTTAGGGCCTTGTGACTGTAAGTGTCTACCCCAAATAATACCCTTTATAAAAACCAACCGATTTCTGGTATTTTGCATCTTCACCCCTTTGGCTCACTAATGCAAGGCATATGAAAAAATTGGAATAGAGACTATCAGTTTTATATCAACATTGAATTTCCTGAACTTGATAGTGTACTTAAGGTGGTTACATAAGTGAATCTCCTTGTTCTTTGGAAACATGTGGCAATATTAGGTGTTCAAGGAGCATAATGTATACAACTTACACTCAAGTGTTCAGAAATGGATTGATAGAAAGACAGGGAGGCAGATGGATAGATGGATTGATAGACTGATGGATAGATAGATAAAATATGGCAAATATAGTAAAATATTAAAATTGGTGAATCGGGGGATATAATGGTATGTTGGAGTTCTCTGGATGGGGTTTGTATTATTTTTGTAACTGTCCTGGTTGTTAGAAAGTATTTAAAAATTATAATTAAAAAAAGAAACCCCAATCCTCTGCAGCAAATAAAGGATCTCAATTTCCAGGAAAGCATTGACTTTATTTTAGAATCCCAAATTAAGGAGAATCTTCTTGTTGAAGATTTATGCTATTTAAAATTACCAGCAAGAAGTATTCCAAAGAATGTCTAGATTTCTTGTTAATCAACATTTTCTAATTTAATCTAAACATTTAATTAACACATGCTATTTAAATACTATAATAGGTTTAAAAAATAATTTTTTTAAAAAAAAAGACCTGCTATCTTCACCTCATGAATAAAGTCCTAAGTCTAGGGGAAAAAAATCTGTTTTCCAATTCATGGGCCTCTTCTCTCTCAACACTTCCAAAACAAACAAAGAAAATAACCTCCCAATGTTTTTGTACATACTGGATATGATAGTTCATTGACATTTGTAAAATTGCCTAAAAACCAGACACAGCAGAGCAAATACAATGGAGACCAACACCAGTTTGTGAACTTAGATGACCGTGACAACTCCAGTTGCTCATATCGTCTCTTGCATGAGGCTAGAGTTGACATGCATTTTAACTAGAGTAGCGTTATTAATTTCTATGAAAGTTATAAAAATAAAAATTTGTATACAGAGATACTTGTATAGGACGAATACAAATGGATGAATTTTTTTCTAGGATAATCGTCACTGTTGAAATACTTACTGTATTAGTATCTCTTAATTTTCATTTTGTAGTTGACAAGTGATTAAAGCAAATAGTCTTTAGCCCATTTTCTTACAAAAGTATATGAGACAAAATGACTGGATTAAATTGTCCAGATTTGCCTATTGCAAAAGGACCAAGAGCCCCAGTCTTTGCCAGCCGCTTAGATGTGGTGACAGGAAACTTAAAAAATCTATTATAAGGATCTGATTATCCCTATTTTCAAAAGGTACCTGGTTGAATGGTTGTAAATGCTGTACTTCAAAATATGAATAGCAAATTTGGACTCTTTGGTATAACTCTACTGACAGATGAGAATTACTCATTTGTAGTCATTTTAGCTAATTAAAATAAAGAATGATTACTAATTTCCATGTGGGAAAATGTAAAGATCTGGGCAATCAAACCATAGTGTAACTGACAATATAGCTGAAGCTCCTTGGTTTTTCATTTTTGTCTATCGTGGAAATTATTTGTCCTGTAAATAAGATTTTTTGTTTTGTTTTATTTCTCTTACAACTGTATCTCATACCAGCATATGAACTTTACATATCTGAATTATATAAAAGCAGTGATGAATCTAGGTGGCCGTACTTAGAGTGCCAACAAAATTATTGTTTGTTTTGTTGGGGTTTTCTTTTTCAGAATTTGAAATATGCCTTTCAGTAATGAATGAAATTATGCTCAAACTTAGATGAATAAATAAAATGAAATGCATAGCACTAAAGCAGCAAAGGAAATTACTGAAATAAACTTAAAATAAAAAATAAGAAACAGAATACTGTTAAGTATTTCTGAAAACATAAATTCTTTTCTGTCCCCCTCAGTCCCTTTAGCCCCTAATCCATCTCTTCAACCCATCTTTAAAACACCTTTAGAATTATATCAATTTCTAAAGTCCAATGACTTTCCTTTATTTAATAACAGTTTTAGATATTTATTTTCCCAAACTTAGTCATGCCTAATATACTTTCCAAAGAAGTCTCGTTTAAACAACATATTCTCGGCAAAACTGTAGGGTACAAATATAAATATAAACAATCGGAAGTTTCCAAAGCAGAGTGTTCCATTAAACTTGTGTATATTTAAGTTTGAAACTCAGAATGCTTTTGCCCTAAAGAAATCTCATTAACCATTTAATTAGGCATCCAGCAGACCTACCAAACCCCATTTAGCCAAGCTTTAACTGATATGTATCTAATCTGAATCTCCTTGAGTGGATCCACTCAGGGATTACAGTCCCACAGGTCCTCTTTCCTTCCCTAATGTTAGATGTTGGAATGCTAATTTGGACAACCCAACCAACATGGGCTAAGGAAAAATACCTTAAAGGGAACACTGTCACATCTCCATTACATCCCCTTTCCCTTCTCTGGTTTCAACCAAGGATGAGTTTTTGGGAGGCAGCAAGAGAAAGAAAACAGTAACTTGGGATCACTTTAGCTCTTTGAGAGCCTCTCACCCTAGGTAGTTTCTCTGGTGTTGACCATCCAAAACCAAATCTGTAAAGGGATTTGGGATGATGAAAACACCTGCCCTCCAGAAATTTATAATTGAAATCATTCAAAATATAGGTCAATAACAAAGGAAGGATATTATGAAATAAAAGAAAGAGGAACATTGGAAACAAAAAACGAAACATGCTCATTGAAATTTTTTTAGTTTTCTTAACCATTGAAATTTTTTCAGTGTTCTTAATTTTCTGTTACTGCATTTTCTGCCTTTCTCTTTATATGCTATGTATAAACTCCCAAATGGCCACCAGAAAATCTATTGATCAAGCAGAGCAGAGTTTATTAGCTTTATTGCATTAAAAGGCGCCATCACCTTGACTGTTGAGTGTGTCATAGAAAGGAGAGAGCAAGGGAGGATATTTATAGGATTTGGTGACCTGGGCTCTAGTGACCACTTGAAGCCTTGAAAGGGGATTGGAATTGGGGAAGATTCATGACGTAGTAGTTTGGGATTGGTGGACACAATGAGAGGAAGGCAGCCTTCATAAGGAAACTGTTGTCAGATTTGTGAGCTATTGCCCAGGTATAAAGCAGTCTATTTTCCTGAGAGATGGTTACTCAGATGAGCATACTGTTTGGATAAATTATTTGCAGAAATTTCTTGATGCAAACAATGAAGTTATTTATTGCTTTTACAAGCTTATTTTTCCAAGGTAAGATTTTTCTGGAAGAAATAATTAGGTCTCAGTGGTTGCAGTCCTTAGCCCCAATAGCTATATTGTGTGGTGCAGGTAGCTTTGGTTCTGACTCGTACCCAAACAGCTACTATGTGGTTTCCCCCATACACACTTGGTGCTTCCAGCACCCAGACCTCTGATCCCATTACTTCCCTTTCTATTTTTTTGCACCTCTTTCCTGATTGCTGTCTGCACATTTGGCTGTTTCTACATTTATGCACTTTGTAAATGTGCGTGTTATTTCTTCTACCAAATCCATGAAGACAGAGTTCCTCTTTGATTTATTTCATTTTTGCTTTCTCTATAGCACCTGGCCTTATACACAGTAGACACACACTGGACATTTGTTCAATAAAGAAAGAATGAATATTTGGTTGGAATTCGATTCCAGCCAATAAGAATAATATTGGTTAGTATTGTGAAATAAAAACATTTGACAAATTTCTGATTGCGTCATATTTCACTGAGACTGATTCTTCTGTAGTACCTCATTAGAAGGCCGGTCATTTCTATAGCCAACCTGCGAATTATAATTCAGGAGGGACATTTGCATTAATATGGCATCTGCAACAAACCAGAAAACATCTATGGGCATGAATTTTAATCTAAATTATGAAAGTCAGATTGAATGAACTACAAAACATCTGAGCTCAACTCACCCCATTTTGAGCTTCTACCCATTACCCAGCTTTATCAATTTCATAGTCATTTCGGATGTTTCCTTTTGTTGTTACAAAAAATGTTTGCAGTAAATATTTGTGTATGTATCTCCTTGTGAAACTGTGCAAGTTTCTCTATGGCGGATTCCTTCTAGTAGAATTATTGGGCAAACAATAGCACAAGATTCTTTTCAACTGGTTTAAGGACACCTTGGGACCCTTCAGGTGGTAACTGCTGAAAAGGAATGCCTAAATCATCCTTTACAGACATAATAAAAACCTTTCAGCAGAGAGAAATGATTAAGATAAGCTTGGTTTTATTTATCAAGTTAATAATGCTTTGAATTTGATTATGTATAGTTCTACTGCTGACTTTTGATGTGACTGCTCAGTCAAGCTAGTTCAGTGAATTTTCCATGGATACTATTATAGCCTAACTCTGGACTCATTCAGAAATGGCTACTTCAGCAAAGTGTGTGCAGACCTGAATCAACCTGGCTTGACTAGAGTTGAAAGAAGCCCATCAAACTCATTCACTGCTGCCAGTCCAGGCAGCAGATGCACTCAGCCACTACTTTGACTTGTAATTAAAGGTAGTTGTTCAGTGTTTTGCTTCATTGTCCTTGATCACTTTGAATCATCTTTTTTTTTTTTTCTTTTTATGCTGTCTCATCATTAGCCGGGTTTCCTTTTCAAAGTTGTACTTAGGGAAAAATGGAAGGTAACTGCAATTGTTAAGCCCACATTAGACATTCCAAGCTATAGCCAAGAGAGAAATTAATCCTCAAAGCATTTCACAGCAAACAGCAGCAATCTTCAAATTGCAGATTATTTGGGTCATGTGCCAGCGCCAGTAGCACATCAGAGAGCTGAAATCCATTTCAATTTTTATCCCAGGCCCAGGTGCCCGTGGCTTTCCATTGAACCCAAAGGATATCACAATTTTCCTGTGATGATTTGCAACAAAATTAAAAGGAAAAATAGTGATTGAAGACTCATGGGGTTTTTAATGCTTTTGAATGAAATTTATTTTCCAAATGATTTTCTCCTCTTTCATGGCTTAGTTATTGAGGAAATTCAGTTAATTCCCCAAAGGTTTTTTGTTTTTGTTTTTGTAAATAGCTGTCAGTGACTTTGTGGAAATGATCCACAACTTTGTAATGCATTTTGCTGAAGAGATTCCCAATTAGATTATAAAAATAGTCTTTATAGGCATAAGAACAGAATAAAAGTAAATGTTGATTACAGATACTGATTGAAAGAAAGGGCCAGTTTCAATGTTATCATTTTTCAAAAAATAGTTTTCAAGTCTGTATTCGTATGCTTTTATAAATGTCCTTTTCCTGTTTTTTAATACCAAACAGGCTAATTATTTTTATCTACCCAGTGAGCTCAGATTTTTAAAAGGCACATGCAAGAGATAAGGAAGGAGTTTAATAAATGGAGAAATAAAACATAATAGAACTGCACAAACCTGTGAGCATATCATCAGGATAAATCCAGAATGCACTGAAATTCTGTTTTAAGTTATGAAAGAAAAAAAAACGCTTTGAAAATCAGGGCAAGAAAAAAGAAAAAATAATGAAAAAGAGAAGAACAGGCCATCATTGAGAAAGATAGCACAATATTAACAGATGAAAAAGCTAGCCAATTTCTGTTTTTCCTGTCTTTTCGAGAAGACAAGATAGTCCTCATATCAGAAAGGACAGAACAAACAATTCAGGGAAGAAATTGTGCTTAAGAAAAGTGAGAACAGGATAAGGACCACACAGATATGTTAGGTGCCTTTAGGTCTCTCCAACCGCCTCTATATATAATCTGGTCACTGCCAGGAAGCTTTGAGACACCATAGAGAAAGAACATTAGAGTTCTGGAGATGGGTAATTCTTTTTTCTTTTCTTTTTTCAAAATGCGGAAAGAATGAGTGTCAACAATTGAAAAGCAACAAGTCAGCTATGAGGTTCAGCCATCAACCACAGGGAAAAAATAGTGTGTGAACACTGCTAAAGATATATGTAATCATTAAGTGCCAAGACGGAGTCACTAAATCCCTATTGAATTACCACTGAATGCAGGAGAACTCATTTGTGAGGGGGGTGATATATTCATTGGGAGTCTAATGCATGAAGACCAGACTCTGAGTCCTGGGTACTTGGGATCCCAGAATTCCCTGCACAAACAGCCTTGGGACTCTTCACTAGCTCTGTCTTCCCAAGGGCAATAGGTCTTTAGGGTCTTAGGGAGGCCAAGGGACAGCTCTTGGTGGAGGTGTGGTGAGAGGGTCATAGAGCTTGAATATGTGGGTTGCACCATTTCCATGTGTGAGAAGCACCTCCAGGAGAAAGGAAGCTGATTAAGATGATGGGGAAGGACCAGGGACGTCAACTATGCCAGTGCTGCCACACTTAGAGGCAGCCCTCCAAAGAGTCTAAGAGTTCTAAAGTATGGCCTCCCAGACCCTCATGCAAGTTTACTTGTCAAAGTAAAAAGATAGACATTTTTTTTTAAAAGTTTGTAGTTTGATTTAAACCTTTTAATATCCAGACGTATGGTGTGTTGATGCCCTTTTCCTGAGCCCACAAGTTCATGGACCTTCCTAGGGACAGCCCTCGCTACTGGGTCTAGAATCAAGAGTGGGCATTATGGAATGCCTTATGGGTAGGGTGAGCAGAAACCCAACTGTATGACGTTAAAGACAAAGTAGGGAAGGTAAGAGCTTTCACCTAAAAGTCTGACCATGCAAAAGAAAGAGGAAGTACCTCTCATAGCCTTCTAGGAATGAAACAACATAAAATCACAGGTTACGTCTATCTTGTTCACCTCAGGTTCCCAGCATTTCCAGTGGAATATCTGACACTAAATACACCAATGAATTAGCAGGAGACCTCCTGGATACCCTGTTGGAAGAGGAATGTTGCCAAATGCTAGGTCAAACCGAAAAATGGAGGAAAAGGAAATGAACATTGGGGTGTTTCCTATAAATGTTCATGTATATTACACATTATTTCAAGTAAATGGGTATTTGTCCCAGGAAAAGAAAGCTTAATAAAGTTTTAGAAGCATTAGATATTTTCTCTATCACTCCAAAGCTTACTAATACCTAGGAAGTTCTTTCTAACAAGAGTCCTCCGTTATTAGAATGGGATTACATAGGAAGTGTCACCCCTGACACTGGAGGAATGAGACAGTCTGTAATGGGATTACTGAGGATGTTAAAGAACGGATTTCTGTACTAACAGAGAGGTTGGTCTAGATGGTATAAAAGCTAATGTTTCTTCCAAAACTAAGATACTTTAATTCTTCATTTCATACATGACTGTGTATTATATCTGTGTATCTTTTATCATTGAAAAAACTTCGACTGTCTTCAAGTCCATAAACTCCACAAATTGGATCTGTGTTGATTAAATGAAATAGATTGCATTTGGCAGTTGGGTGGCTCTCATATGGAAAATATCTTGACATTTCAACAATGCGCTGAGTTGATTGTCTATCAGGGGCCCAAGCTGAACCAACTCAACAGACCTGGCCTCCATCTTTTTATTGGTAATGGGGATCGACTCTTGCTGAAAATTAGCTCTAATTTGACAAGACTAATATAGGGAAAACGGATCTTTAAAAAACTCTTTCTTCTTTGAATAGTGGTATAGTAATAATGTTTTGTGTTTAAAATTTTTTTTTTTTTAATGACTTAAAATGTTATTTATTCCTTTTCACCTTATGATAAGAAGGATCTTAGGACACAAAATGGACAAATCATAAAAGAAAAAAAATTAGAATTCATTGGAATTTAGATTTTCTGCTTTTCAAAAGATACCATTAAGGAAATAAAAATACAAACCATAGATTTTGAGTAAATATTTTCAATACATGATAAATACAAAGAACTTGTTTAGAGAATATATAAGTAACTACTGAAAATAAATAATAAAAAGACAAACAAACCATTAAAAATGTCAAAATACTTAAAGAGACGTCAAAAAAGAAGAAAAATGAATGACTGTGATGGTTAGGCTAATGTGTCTTGTGGTTACAATATAAAATAGCTAATTTCTTGGATTTTAAATTGTTCATTAATAGGAAAAGTAGAATTTCACTTATGGGTCTTTCAATTACTTCTAGCATGGCTTGTAAAGTCATTTATTTTGCAATGCCCTTGATCATGAGAACCAGAAGGCAATGACTCTTTTTCCCTCCCTTAATTTATTTATTCATTCAGCAAGTATTAATTGAGGATACTGTGCTAGTCCTAGGGCAAGACTGATTGTCCCTGTCCTCATGCAACTCAAATTCTGATTTTCCCTCTGTAATACAAACCTCAAATTTCTATTTTCAAGTCTTGACAATGGCTACAGGCTCTTCTCTTGGGGAAATTGGGTGAGAAGGGGAGGAGGTAAGGTGCTGGCTGCATGCTCAAGGGAGGATTTGTTTCTGAACTTTTTTAATAGGAGAAGATTTAAATATGTTTATAGTTTGAAGTGAGCAGGCTGCAGAGCAGTAGAGGTTGAGGAGAGAGAGTGAGTGATAAGTTAGATCTGTAAGAAGCCTAGAAGGAGCAGGTTAAGATGGATGAAGAATGGACTCTTGTTGTGAGTTTGAGGAATGTTTCACCCTTTCGTTCAGGAGGAGTAGAGAGAGATGGATGCAGGTTAGTTTATAATTTAGAAGGATTAAGAATTTAAGGGATTTTTCAGTTGGTGGTTGCCTCAGGGTGGGTTACTTGCAAGCAGACTCTGATATGGAATATGATGTGCAAGATGTTTTTCAGGGGGCAGCGGATATACCTCAAGTGGTTGAGTGCCTGCTTCCCATGTACAAGGTCCTGGGTTTGATCCCTGGTACCTCCTAAATAAACAAACAGGAAAACATAGCTCTCATTGGGGAGCAGAATTAGCTCAATTGTTGAGTGCCTGCTTCCCATATATGAGGTCCTGGGTTCAATCCCTGGTACCTCCTTTAAAAAATGTTATTAGGGACACACACTTATGAAAGGAAGGATAAAAAGCAGGATTGGATGGAATGACAAGTTGAGCTGCCATGCAGGCCTCACAGAGCCTCAGCCAACCCAGCAGAGGACTTTGGAACAAGCATTGCCCATCAGTAGCCCAAGTCGGGACAAATTGGCTGGGCCTTTATACCACCATCTCACTTAGTCACCAGATTTGGGCTGCACTAGTAAAGGTATAACCTCAGGCGAGGCATCTTGGCTTCTGAGGAAAACCAGTGGACACTACTGCTGACTGTTCTCCCACGGCTAGGCTACCAGGCCTTTCTTGGAGGGGTTCTGAGCAGCTCATTTTCAGGTTTGCCACAATAGCTTTTGCTTTTCAATCATATGTCAGATGAGGTCATATTTTGAGACTGAAGTGTATAGAGGTTCATTGAGAAGAATGCTGTCTTAGTAAGGATTCTCCAGAGAAACAGTGATAAGAATTGGCTCCCGTGGCCATGGGGATTGGCAAGTCTGAATTTTGCCAGGCAGGATGCAAGTTGGAAACGCCACAAAGGTAAAGTTGAAATCCCTAGAAGAAGCCTTAAGTTGGGGACTCCAATGAAGGTGATTATGAATTCCCCAGGCGAAGCTGGCTGTCTGGAGCAGCGATAGAAATCATCAGTTTTCCCTTTAAGGCTTCCATCTGATTGGTTGTCTATGTAATTAGCCATAGATGCAATCAACTGACTAATTATTTAAATCCATGAAGACCATCACAGTAACAATAAGGGCAGTGCTTGCTTGACCAAACAACTGGGCACCATAACCTAGCCAAGTTGACACATGAATGTAACCATCACAATGGGAATGTCTTGGAAGAGTTCCTAAGGGAAATGAAAGAGGAAACTGACCATAGACACATGAAAGGAGGGCAAGCTGAACTGAGGGCCCAACAGAGAGTGGCCCCATGAAAATGCAGTGGCCCCATTCTCAGCAAAATACAGTTTTAGGTAAATGGCATGAATTTTTATCAGACAAGCAACTAGTCTCACTTTGCTACACCAGCTGCAGTTGGTAGATCTGGAACAGAAGTAGGCAAAGCTGATAGTGGGATTTACCCAGATATTGGCAAAGCAGGTACAGTAGAAGTACAAAGTAATAATGGATTCTAAGTGTCACTGACATCTTCCCGTGTAGGGTTGAAGCTTAGGAGAGACATGCAAGGTAGAGAGAAAGGCCATTTGACCAGTAAGTCAGAACAAGGCACAGAGCTCTGGGGATGAGAGAAGGGAAGGAGTGGAGGGAAAAGTCTCTCACTGTTTCCACAGTTCCTGAGCGAGGTCAGGGAATGGCAGGAGATGATCCATTCATGGAGTGCCTGCGATTGAGCACGCTGCAGGCACTGTACCAGATACAGGTGCTACAGCCACTACAAACAGGCAAATCCCTACACAGGTGAACTTTGCATGTTAACAGTGGGAGACAGAAAATACACAAAATAGATGAGTAGTACATTAAAAGAGGATGGATGCTATGGAAAAAGTTACAGCAGGGATGGGGAGTGTATGTGACAGATCAGGAGATGAAAACAAGCTGTGATTTCAAATAGGATGAGTCGGGAAGGTGTCTCTGAGAAGGTGGCATGTGAACAAAGACTTGAAGGAGTTGGAGGAATGCACCATGCAGGTACTAGGGCAGAGAACTTTCCAGAAAGGGAGCAGCAAGAAAAAGGCCTTGAGATCAGGACCTGCCTCATATGATCAGGACCTGAGAATGGAGCGGTCTGGCCAAAGAGCAGTAGGTAAGGGAGAGAGCATGGTCAGAGATTTAGCAGCAGGCCAGATGGAGGAGGGCCTCAGAGGCCGCTGCAAGGACTTGGACTTGGACTCTGAGAGAGATGGGAAATCCGCTGGAGGATGACATGGTATCCGACACAGGTATGCATTTGAACAGAATCCTTTTCACTGTTAAGAGACCATAGGGAGCAGCTGATGCTGGACAGTATGAAGATATGATGTGGGCAAGTAGACAGCTGTGGCTTCCAACGAGGATCCATTGTTGTGTGTGTGTGTATAGACGCCATGTGAGTTATATACTGTCCAAGGGTACTCCGATGCCGTCAACAACCTACTTTCATATCCTCTTTGTTTGCCAGTCCTGTTTTTCCTCCTTGCCACCTCCAACCCCTCCACTAAATTTTGTGGACTTTTAAATTTTCATTGACAAATAAACCTTTCTCCCTACACCAATGCATTCTTTTTTTTTTTTAAGATTTATTTATTTATCTGCCCCCCGCCCCCATTATTTTGCTCTTCGGTGTGCTCTCTGTGTGTTCTTCTGTGTCTGCTTGTCTTCTCTTTAGGCAGCACCGGGAACCAATCCTGGGACCTTCCAGAGTGGGAGAGAGGCCCTCAATCCCTTGCGCCACCTCAGCTCCCTGGTCTGCTGTGTCTCTTATTGTGTCTCCTCTGTGTCTGTTTTTTTTGTCGCGTCATCTTGCTGCAGTAGGTTTTCTGTCCGGACCAGCACTCCGCATGGGCCAGCTCTCCACGCAGGCCAGCTTGCCTTTCACCAGGAGGCCCCGGGAATCGAACCCTGACCTCCCATATGGTAGATGGGAGCCCAGTCTCTTAAGCCACATCTGCTTCCCTACACCAATGCATTCTGTGTGCATGTCTTGTATTTCTAGTTTTGTTATTTTTAAATTCCATCTTTACACTAGGTTTTGTGTCTCTCCCTTTCCCACACTCATGTTCTCATGGGAAACACAGTTTACAGATCCCCCTCCACGGCTCTTCCTCTTAAATACTTGAACCCATTCAACTCTTCCCTTCTGACTAACTATACGCTTATCTTTCCTTGTTTATTATATTTTATTGCACCTACCAGGTGTTTTGGGTAATTATCTAGTCTTCTGTTAAAGATGTTTATGTTTGAGCTATCATTGACATCAATCCTTGAAGTTACGTCTTAGGAGACTCCTAGAATATAAATTCAGAAGATAAGCTAATTTAAATTCCATTTCTTATTTTATCAAGATCTATAATAAGCCAAATAATTTTTTTCTTAAATTTGAGTGTTACAAAGGAACACTTGTAAGGAGAAAAATCACTTACAACCTCGAAGGTTGAATAAAATTATCTTTAAAATAATATTTATAAAGTAAATATAAATAAAGTAGAAAACCAGAAGCTTTCAAATTAACTCGATGAAGGTAATAGGGCAGATGATGTTATTTTACTGGAACTAAATCATGTTTGGGGGATGCAATAGTCTCTAACAGGTTAGAGACTTGTTGTTATCAGTGTGCCTTCTTCTGCTACCTGGTGCCTTGGTTTTTCCACCACTTCTCACCTGTGCCTCTTCCCTTCATATACTTGGCCTGGATCCTTTTGGCCCTCACTTGTTGGGAATGCATTGCTTACCTTTATCTGCCTCTGTTCTTTTCTCATCAATTTCAGAAAAACTAAGCTATGAGTTTTTGGTCCCAAGGGATCTAAACGAGAAGACCTAACTTGAGGCTGAATTTGCATAGCAATTTTTTGGTTAAATTATAGCCAACCAAATGATCCAGAATATACTTTTACTAATTGTTAAGATTACCATCAGAATAGCAGCACCAAAATTAACAACTTCTCAAAAAGAACCTTCAGACTACAATTCTTTGTCTGTGGACTTTGATTTGAGAAACACTTATGTTGTCAAACTTCAAGAATCTAGCTTTCCTTCTCTATAGTAATAAGCATGCCTTTAGTAATTGATGTATTACATTTTCCACCAAAATACTCACCTCAGAATTTTCCTTTTTTTTAAGCTATTGTTTGGTGACATCATTTTCGTCTGCATTTTTTAATCTTTTGTATTACCTTAGAGAACATTTGCAGACCACTTTCTCAAGAGTATGAAAAGTTCCTTAATATGAAAGACTTAAAAATATGTTCCAGCATTTTACATGACCATAGAATTTCAGAATTGGAACCTTTCCAGTCACATTCGTCTCTAAAATAGTTTGCACAAGTAGTCATTTAGCCTCTGCTTGAAAACCTCCAGTTACTAGCTGCAGTTGAGTAATGTATACCATTTTTAACTTAGAAATTTCTTTATATTGAACAAAAGTCTACCTGCCATAATTTTTGCCTGTTGGTTAATTAATTCTACCTTCTAGAACAATGCACAAATCTAATCTCTTTTCACATATGTGAAGACAAGAATTGTATCATCTGTAATCCTCTCCTCCCCCAGACAATCCCTTCAGTATTATTCTTATGTCATTACTCTGAGTAATAGGAGAAATGACTCAGTAATTGCTTTGGTACATTTTATAATTATTCCAATTTCCTTAATAAAAATTTCGACATAGTATGTTACCCATAGTTTTTATATAAAAGAAACAAATGTGTCATTGATTTTTCCAGAGTTAATATGGTAACCGACAATAGCCTCATCCAGTGGAATATTTCTATTGAAAAGACAGGATTGGGACACACTTTAAATGATCATGAAGCAATTTTCACTGGCCTAATTAATCTTTTTTTTCCACAACTGAATGGTTGGATAGGCTTTTATTGATCAGATAGAACTAGAAAGTAATGGGCACCAGATTGGCATGGGCCCTCTTCCCAGTTCTTTTTCATCAGAGACCCTTTCCAAATTTAAATATAGGCTCTCTTTGGATCCTGACCCAGGTTTTTGGATGAACCAGGCAGGGTGCTAAACCACAGCCTAATCCTACAAAGATGGGACATCCAGCTGCCCTATCTTCATTCTTAGTGTGTGAGAGCCCAGACTTGAGGGTGCGAAAGTTGTACATGATATGTCAGAAAATACAGCCATCGACTTGCCCACCTTAACCCCACAGAAGCCTGGCTCTATTTTAGGAACAAGTAATGTGCCAGGAGTGTTTCTAGAGATCAGAAATGATGCCTATCCTAAGGACCCACAAAGGCCAGATCCGAATCAGGAGGAGAGAGATTACCTGGCCAGAGTCACCTGAAACCCTTTCCTAAAACCCAGTTGGAGGCCCGGAAGCAGGCATAGCATCTGTGGAGGTGTGGCTTTTTGTGTGTGTGGTTGATTAGACGTGTGTTTTTTCATATAACAAACTATTTTTAAAGAGGTTTTAGATTACATAAAAGTTATGTGGAAAACCTAAGGGATTCCCATATACCCCTCCCCCTCCCACATCTTCCCCTATTAATAACATCTTTCATTAATATGGTACATTTGTTACAGTTGATAAATAAATACTGAAGCATTGCTACTAACCAAGGTGTGGAGTTTATGTTGTGGTTTACACTTAATTCCAATGCCCTAAAAATGCCCCAAGTTCCACCTATTATTCCCTCCCCCTCCCCTGAGAACCTCTGGTAACCGCTGTCTTTATATCAAAGTTACAAGTTCTTCATTACTGCAATATTAATAAGTTTAGTTTATCCATAGTTGCATTCCCCACTTATGTTTGTTCATTCCTCAACCTTGAGGATTTTGGGGTGGTGATGCCTGCTCTGCTTCAGATTGAGAGGGGGCTTAGAGCTCATGGGGCAGATGGATCGAATTGTCTTGCTTGCAGTTGTAGATACTCTCTGTTTTCGGGATGGGCGTTGTACATCTTCATCATTTTGTTTATCCTGGGTGAGTCCAATGAACTGGAGAGTAGGTGTTGGCCACAATTCTTCTAAGATTCAGGGCTCAACCAGCATATGCACAGACCGACAATTTAAGTCTCTGAGACATATATTTCATGGATATAGTGCTAATTATAGGCTCAAATAAAAGGAGTAGAAGAATCATGTGTGGGAAAAGTATAAACTCTGTTGCAATGGGAAAATAAGTTGTCATATATTCCAAGGTAAGTCCCTTACTCTTCAGTAGACATGAGTTCTTCAGGTATGCATTTGAGCACTCATAGACAACAACCCTGGATGGTGATATTCATAACTGTATGTAAGAACATATTACCATACCGAATAGTAATAGTGTTCTTGTGTTTAATTCTTCTTTCCAACAGCTGGCTGTCCCAACTCCTTGATTAAAGAGCTGCATCACTTCAGGGTTCTTGGAGAAGAGCAGGTGAGTTTCCATCTCGAAGGGCGGCATCAGCGTGTCATGAAAGATAGACACTAATGAGACACTTTGGGCTCTCTCCAGGGAAGCCGAGGGTATCTTTTGACCCTCCGCGCCCGGAAATGGGGAAGAAAAACATGCTAGAAATATGTGTAAGGATGCTTTCTTCCTATTCTATCCATCAGACCTGACAGGTTATTAATTGGTACATCTGCTATCTGCCAGAGCTTTTCATCTCAGGACTCAAGCAGTAAACAGGCACTACACAGTGGCAGATAAGCAAACAAATAAATGCAAAGATGAATTATTCCTAAGGGATTCATACCCACAGATACCCTCAATGTCACATCTGTGGGTGGATGTGCAAGCGTTATTCACTAGATTTTCATATTTTGTGTGTGTTATCTATATTTCACGGCAGACACTTGCTATATGGATGTGAAATTGTGACTTCTATACAGAGGATGGCCTATTTAAAGGAGATTATTTAAATGCTGTGTTGTGCTCAGTGAAGTTTGTCATATCTTAAATAGATGTGCTAAGTAAATAATTCAGGATGATAAATAGTATATATATATATACACACACACATATATGCATGCACATACATATACTTTTGACTACTTAAAAATAGATTTCTTAATCCTTATAAGGAATTACAGCCTCCATATTCATATGTTAAACATTGGTATAAAGTTATCCTTAAAATACTTACACCGATAGTTGATAGTATGTTGGTTGGCCTAACTTACACCCAGAGGTAGTCTTTGCCAACTCTGATCAGAGAATATGCAAATGGAGATGTGGTAGTTCAGTATTGTCTATGTATTTTTGGTTTGTGTGTTTTTATTTGGTACATGTATGTGGCAAAGTGGGACTGACCATTTCCAATAGGAGACTGAAGCAGGAAGGTGTTAATTAAGGGAAGATGACAAATTGGAAACATTTCCAACTTCTTGAATTAATGTGTTACAGTCTGCTTCTTTCTCTTTTTTTTTCATATTGTGAGTTTCCAGAATATCAGGCATAAATGTTTATTCAAATACAAGCATAAATCAGTTATCCCCTACTACAGGTATGAGTTGAGAACTGACTCCCACAAACATACTTATTTAAGAAAATCTTGTGTCTTGTGGCCATTTTCCTATCAAAGCCTGGAGGACTTCAAGGAAGAATCCCTGATTATTACACTGACATTTCTGCTTGGATCATGGAGCCTTCTCTTCTAACTTGCACCAATATTTGCAAATTGCTTCCACATTTGGCATATTTGTTCATATTACAGCCAGCTGTAATCATTTCCTTACATTTGCATAATATTCAGGCCACTTTGCATTCTTCAGGAATTTAATTGACATAATCAAAATCAATATTGCTCCAGTTAGTTGTAAAACCTGGCACATAGTGAGCCACAACAATATTGATTTTTATTTCTTCATTTTCCCTTTCTTTATTCTTTCCTTCATTCAACAGAAATATACTGAACATCTACTATGCACTAGTTATCATTCTAGGTTCTAGGAACAAAAGAGTGAAAAAGAAATCTCCGTGAAACTCACATTCCCATTGGGGAAATTATATAAACATAAGCACATTCAACGGTCAATATATATTGTGTTAGATGGTTATCATTGATATGGAGAAAAATAAAACCCAAAGGATGGATAGGAAAGGCTTCAAGGAGAGATGAAATTTTATATAAATTGATAAGAAAAGATCTCACTGAGAAGGTGATAAATGAGCAAAGACCTGAAAGAGGTGAAGGAATATGTCCTGGCCAAATCTGGGAAAGGAGATTTCTTGATAGAGAATAAAGCAAGGACAGGAGCTTTGCAGTGAGTATGTGCATGTATCTGGCCTGTTCAAAATAATCCAGAGGCCAGTGTTACTGGTGGGGAATGAGCAAGATGAAGAGTTATAGAAGATGAGGTCAGAATGGATAGAAGGAGCCAGATTGCATAAGGTGGTGTTGGAAGAAGGTGGGAAGACATCCAGGAGAGTGCGATGAATGGAAGACAAAGAAAGAAATCATTTCTAGGAGGAGGAAAGAGAATCTGTGTCAAATGCTGTAGCTGACCAAGTGGAACATGGATTAGAATCGAACATTGGCACTGATGGCTCAGAAGTCATTGGTGCTTCTGACCAGTGAACTTGTGAGGGTGAAAGCCTCGCTGGAATGGGTTTATGTGAGAAGGGGAGGGGAAGAATTGGAGACAGTTATTTTTCTTTTTACTTTTT
>JAQZBX010005626.1:0-11382 GCA_029593785.1 Cabassous unicinctus
AGGGCAAGGATAGTACTTTATTAATTTTACATATGCAGAATATATAGTGTGCAATAGAGCAGGGATTGACAAACTTTTTATGTAATGGGTCTGATAGTAAAAATATTCAGCTTTCTGGGCCACACAGTCTCTATTACATCTATACAACCATGCATTTGTAGAATGAAAGCAACCATAGATAATACCTAAATGAATAAGTATAGCTAAATCCAGTAAACTTTACTTGCAAAAACAGATGTCAGGCTGGATTTGACCCTCACACCATAGTTCGCTGACCCCGAACTAGACATGTAGTTGCCTTTAGTGAATGAACAAGTACACTAATTCATTTAATAATTATTTTGTTCCTCCTATATTCTAGGGAACAGAAACATAAGGGTCTTAATTTTATTCTTGTCTGACAAGTTTGGCAATAAAATTTAAAGCCATAAATGGACAGCATGATTTGAGATTCTGAATAACATAAAATGGGGATACATGGTGGTTGATAGCAAGGGACTACTTGAGACAAGGTGATTAGGCAAGGCTGAGTTTTGGAGGTGACATGTGGTCTGAGACTTGAGTGACAATGAGGGACCCAACCACTTGAAGGACAATGGGCAGAGAATTCCATGCAGAGGGAGTTCAAGAACAAAGGCCCTGGGTCAGAAACAAGCTTGGGATGTGCAAGAACATTTACAAAACAGAAAAAAAGCCTGTGGTGGGAAGCATGATGAGGAAGTGAGAAAATGAAAATGCCAAGAGCTTGGAGCTAGTTAGATAAGGCCATCTAGGGACTTTATTTTAATGCAGTGAGAAATCTTTGGTGGGATTTATGCAAGAGAAGGGAAGGAAAGGAGGGAGGGAGGGAAGGAAGAAAACAGACAGGAGACATGTATGCAGATCCTTTTGTTTGCATTTTCCTTTAGGTGTCCCTATGTCATAGCTGGACATTCTCACCACCCCATATCCCCAAAGGCCTGGGTCTGTTCAGACCCTAAGCAGAAACAGTGAGCGGGGTGTGTTTATCCACCTCAGCCCCTTGGCCTTGTTTTCCAGGAAATGTCATTCATGGAATCTCCAATCAAGGTAAACACTATGAAGCATTTCTTTTTATTAGTGCCCTAGTTCAGATCTATCATTATATTGTTTTCTTCTTATTTTTTTATGACGATTTCAAGATATCACATTGAATAAGACCCCTTGTATAATAGAAAACTTTCTGGAATATTTAATAGCCATAAAGCTCTGTTGTAGAATAAGTTTCCAGTAACACCAATTCATAATATCCTTAGACAATCTTGGGGCTTTTTCTTTGAGTTGAAAATGTTTTTTTTTAAAGTTGAGCCTAAACATCCTTTAAAAAACTGTGTAGAGGGCAGATGTGGCTCAAATGGTTGGGCGTCCATCTGCCATATAGAGGGACCTGGGTTCAATCCCTGGGACCTCCTGGTAAAATAAAAAAATATAGAAGGCATGCAGGCGGGCCAGGCCCACGCATGGGGTGCCAGGCTCCACCAAGCCACGCAGCAAGATGATGACATAGCAGGAGTGAGATACAGGGGAGAACCAAGACAAGACACGCCGAAAACCAGGAACTGAGGTGGCACAGGTGGTAGGATGCCTTTCTCCCACATCGGAGGTCCCCAGGATCAAATCCTGGTGAAGACTGGAGGAGAAGGATGAGAAGAGAGGGCAAGAAACAGACACAGAAAATCGCCCAGCAAATGGACAGAAAAAGAGCAAGCAGGCGGTGGGGGGCGGGGGGGGGGGTTGCTTAAAATGGATAAAGTAAATAAAATAAATCTTTAAAAAACAAAAAAATGTGTAGGCATTAAATTTCTTTGAAGTAGATTTGTATTCTACTAGGGCCTAGAATGTACAGTGGTACTTGCTGGCTTGATTTGGAGGAATAATTAAGGTAATTATATTGTTTAACTGTTTGTTTAATTTTGCATAGAGCAATGAAATACAAATATTTGACTTTCTTGATAAAGATGGATGGATTGAAGCTACATACCATGATATCTTTAGGTGTCAAATAACATCGTTATTCATGATTATAAGGAATTATTCAGGTGAAATGGCAAAGCTAATAGAAAGCTATCATTTGTACTGTCCTTGTCATTCCAACCCTTAGGTTGAATTGAAGATATGTGTATTTATTTTACTATAAAGAATCATTAATAGCATAATTTAAATAAATGGGACCTATTATAATTAGTTATTTAGTACATTAGATCATATAACAATGTTCCAGAAAGAAGTTGGTATAGTATAAATCTAAAAAATGAGCATTTTTATCATTTATTGTTATTTCGTTTATATGAATTTGTATTTAGTTGTCTAAAATTGCTCTACCTATTCAAATACATGTAAAACTATATTTCCAGAGGAGATTTGAGGAGGCACCTTAAATTTAAAATAGTATCATTTAAAAGTAGTATCATTTTTGCTGACTTTCCCAGTGTTGGCAAACTATGGCCTGGGGCCAAATTCTGTCCACTGCCTGTTTTTGCAAATAAAGCTTTATTGGAACATAGCCACACATTGTATTTTCTGTGGCTGCTTCCAGGCCACAGTGGCAGAGTTGGGTAGTTGTGACAGAGACCATATGGCCCAAAAAGCCTAAAATATTTACTGTCTGGCCCTTTAAAGCCTAAAATATTTACTGTCTGGCCCTTTACAGTAATGGTTTGCCAACTCTGTAACAAGGAACTAAATGAAAAAATAAAATTGTGTGTTGGTTGATCCCAAAGTAGTTTGAAGTAACTCCCAGAATGCGTAAGGCTGGAAAAAGTGCACAGCTGGAGCCATCTAGTTAAGAAGCACGATGACATGTGTGATGTGGATCCACCGTTCCAGACCATCAGCTTTTTTGGAAAATTCACTAGAATTATTACAGTGTCTGGTAAAAATAGGAAAGAACCTAAATTAGCTTTCTTTGGGAGAGTTTCAGAATATTCTTGCCTGATACAGTGATGAAGAAATAGATAAATCCTGGGTTCCTCCACAGCCTTATTTATAGCTTCCTATAGAAAAAATAAAACCATAAAAGAGTACAGATAAAATCTGATCATGTGCAAGAATACTTTTTCCAGAAATATATTTACTTACTCATACCAATAAAAGAATTATGTAACCTCCATCAAATTGAGAAATTCTGTGATTATCCATAGAAAGAGTTAGAACTTTTAAAAATTTATAATAGAAATAGTCCAAGTATAAAAATAATGTGGTAGACACCTACATGCCACCCACATTAAAAATAATAATAATATATTTCCATGTGTGCTTTAGATCTTTTTTTTTTTTTTAATCAAAAAGTGATTGATACATTTGAAAGCACCCCATCTCTCTTGGTTCTCATCCTATCTCCTCTCTCTCTTTAGAACAGGGTTTCTCAGCCTTGACCCCATTGACATTTTGAGACAGATACATTTTTGTTGTGGGGGGCTGTCCTGTGCATTGCAGGATGTTTAGCAGCATCCCTGGCTTCTATCCACAAGACACAGTAGCATAGCCCTCTTCCCCAGGTATGACAACCAAATGTGTCTCCACCTTTTGCCAAATGTCCCTGGAAGACAAATTGAGCTGGTTGGGAACCACCGCTTCAGAGGTATCCACTAACCTGAAGTTGGTATGTTTCCTACCTGCCAAGGTTTGCATGCTTCTTACTTGTGTCTGTATCCCTAAAGACAAATTGTGCTGTTTGTTTAGTATGTGTTGAAAGTTTTCGTTGACTGTGCCCTAAAGTACCTAATCAGCTTCTTTCACTCAGTATTAGTTTTGAGGTATGGCCACATTGATAAATGAAGATCTAATTCTTTCACTTTTACGTCCTACTTTGTATACCATTATCTAAATACACCACAAATTAATTTTCCATTCCCTTTTTTGGGATTGTTTCTAATTTTTCCCCACTAAGACAATGGACAATGAGTATCGTCATGTATGTCTCCTGGTGCACAGGTGAGTCTCTCTGTAGAGTATTTACCTAGCAGTGAAATTGCCATATTGGAATGTATGCAGTTCTTTAACTTTGGAGAGCAGGGATTAGTTTGCAATCCCTAATTAAGTGGTTCTATCAATTAACAATTCAGAGCAATGTATGAGAATTCCTGTTCCCTGTGTCCTCATTAACACTTGTATTAGCAGTTTTTTAATGTTTTCAGCTCTGGTAAGTGTAAAATGTTAACTCATTATTTTCTTACTTTGCAAGTCCCAATTTATCAGTGGGGTCAAACATTGTTTCATTTCTTCCCCAACTACTCAAGTATCCCTTTGTACCACTGGCCTATTTGTGTTCTTTTTTGATTCTGTTCTTCCATTGTGGCATTGTTTTATTTTCTATGGATTAGTGTTTTTATACTTTCTAGTTTCAAATCATTTGTAATTTTGCACATTTCAAAATAAGTTCCAATTTCTGGGTTGGGTTTTTGATGTGTGTGTGTGCATGCACCTTTTGGTGTTCAAAAGTTTTTTGTTTTAAATTAGCTGAATTTAATAATCTTCTTTTTGTTCTGTGCATTTTGGATCTAGTATAAGAATATTTTCCCCCAACCCTGAGGTCGTAACACTATTTTCCCGTTATTTTTCTTCTAAAGTATTAATGCTTTATTTTTCATATATATGCCTTTAAACTGTCTGGATAATTTTTATATGTGGTATGAATTATGAATCAACTGTTCCTTATATGGATAACCAACATTCTAGCTTTCCCCACTTGATCTTTATTTGTGGGTCTATTTCTTCCCTGTCCATTGAGTTCAGTTGATCTCTTTGTGCTTTGATTACTAAGACTTAAATATGTGTTTATGCATAGAAAGTTGGGTCACTCGTTACTTTTCATCACAGTTATTTTGGCGTATCTTGGCACTTGACTCTTTCAAATGAATGGTATTTCATCTTGTCAAAAAACATTGAGATTTGTAAATGGAATGGTATTGATACCTAGATTAATTTAGGGAAATTTGATGTGCTGGTGATATTGGGTTTTCCCAGCCATGAACAAAGTGCAGATCCCCATTTATTTTGGTCATCTTTTATGCTTTGATAAAATTAATCTATGATGTTAATAATGGCTTGGATTTTTTTTTTATTTAAATGGGAATTTACCTCAGGCTTTATAACTTGGAAAAATTAAGGGGTAAAAACTCGTATATGTTTATCTCTTTAACAGTGGACACAAAGCCCCATAAACTTTTTGGTATTTCTTGGAAAAGAGAGGTAGAAAATAGTTGGAGAATGAAAGACTCAGTCATTTCTTCTTTGAGAACATTCTTTATATTTGTAAAAAAAAGTGGAGAAGGAAAAGTCTTATAATTTGTCACTGGCTCCACTCAACTCCTCCCCCAAAACAATACAAAACATGTCCCAATTCTAATGGAAAATTTTAATCAAAATGACCATCTTTTTTTCAAAAATAGCTATTCACTTTCAACTCTTCTAGTGACTTCCAGAATCCTGAGTTTCATATTCCATCCAATATTCCACTATGCTCTTATGTAAGTATCTAATAATTAGCTCTTAGAATATTTTTGAATTCCAATTACTCTAGATACTTAAAATTTTATACACTGTCATATTTCAGTTCTCATTCTTTGAAGTTCAATATTTATGAGTTGTCAAAATAAAAGTAGAGGTTTTTTTTGTTTTTGTTTTTGCTTTTCTCTGCATCTCCACATCTAAAAGTGTCGTTTTGGAAATGGTAATAAAATAGGGCATTAAACTAAAATTAATATGATGTTGAAGGTGTGACCTAATTAAAATGCAAATGTAAGCACACTTCCTTAAAATTGACATTGAGGCCTAGCTACTCCCCAATAGTGGGACTATTGCTTGTTGATAATTTGATTTGACAGGTTCCCTTCACAAGTTCATTGCTTCAGCCTCACAGTGTAAGCATTTATTGGCTTGCCTGATAAGATGAGAAAATGAAGGCAGATTCAGGAAGCTTAAAATGAAGTTTAATGAGTTATGATCTTCCTGGATAGATGTGGATCCTACTTATTAGAGACGTTTGGAAAATGCCTATAGTCTACAGATTTATGCATTGTTGAAAGTCAGTATTTTAAATCTAAAATCCACATTACATAGGCACTTTTGAGCCTTACATCTGCTGTCTTTAAATCAATTTCTCATTCCCTTTACCTAAAAATATCACATTTCCTTCACTCCTTCTCTGAATGCCAGCTGTCCTTTAGAAAGTCTTCCTTAGTCCTCTTTTCCATAAGCAACACACATCTTTTCTGAATTTTCAGTTCATATTTCTCCTTGACTCTTACCCACTTTGCCTTGTTTTACAATTATGTGTGTATATGTGCCATGTCCCATATTAGATACTTAGGGCTGTAAGAAGAGGGAGTCTCCCTGGAGCAAGCACAACTAGCAAAACACAGTAAGGCCTCAAAAAGAAAGTGTTGCAGAAATGGAAAATTGAGTAAGTGAATGAATAAAGACACATGGATGCACTAAGTCTCTTGTGCACTTGGCTTTCCTAATTTCCTCCCAATAACTTCTTAAAAGCTGTAAATGCTCAACCTAATAATTGCCATCAGTCATTGCTAATTGTTGTGCACTTACTAGTACGTCTAGCTAATTCTTGCACCATAGGAAGTACTTATGTCTTAGGTTCCTTAATCTTTTGCTAGATATCAAAACCATTGAAATTACTCTGAAGGATGTGTAGTTTTTAAACCAAGTCTCTAATGCTCAAATATGAGAAATACTCAATTATTTGGCTTAGTGACCACAGAAGTTCATCAATATTTTAAACCCTGAATGTTGACATCTCATGTATTTACTGTTGTTTTCCCATTTTCTTAAATGTTGCCTATTCCTTCCACATATGCACCATATGGTAAAATTTAGTTTTAGCCAAGCATGTGTGTGAAATATAGATTCGAACACAATAGATTTTTTAAAAGAGTATGTCAAGCAATGAATGTAAATAAGTCAATAACTTAAGGGAATATGACACATTAATTTCCAAGAATATTTAAGCCTGTGATATCAACATTCCAGCAGGATCCTTTTGGGAGGATAATAGCGTTGAGCAAGGTTATTTTTTGTAAACAAGATTAGAAAGTTCTTTATTGGAAAGGGAATGTGTAATACAAGTTCAAGAAACCTTTTGTATTCTAATATAAATATTAAAGCAAATGTTATTGTAATGGAACATTTAGTTCTGTTTGTATTGTAATAAATTTTAAGGAAATCAATAACAGCATAAAGGAAAAATTGGTAGCCTATCCCAAATATCTGGGTACTTATGTAAAGCCTTTCTTATCTCAAATAGGTGATGATTATAAAGTGAAGTACATTTAAATCCATGGCTAAAAATGATTAAAATATCATACAGAACCAAAGCACTCCAGCTGTAGATGTTCATTAAATTGACCATTAATTTGTGATAAAAAGGAATATTACTGCATTCATAAATTTTGTATGCAGATTTTATTAAGCTGGCATGTTATATGAATTGATTGTCTGACATGTTCTGGCTGTGGCTGAAGATAATAGTGTTTCATGTGCATTTTCTATAATCTAAGAATTCTGTTATGCTGTTTTTAGCTAGTTATTATATTTTTGTTCTGGTTGGCATTTCTCTTGCCCAGTATACAATTATAAAATATAATTATAGCTTTTGGTATGAAGCATTGTAAGCTTGGTTGTGTCAGCATTTTTATTATAACCCTGATTTTTGTAGGGATCCTAGTTAAGATGTATGTTTGTGAGTATATACACAAGTGTGCGTACACTCACACACACAGGAAAATAGAAAGAAATTATATCAATTTGGTGGATTCCATTTTGTCTTGCTAATGAATTACTTGCATTTCTTCCTTGAAATGTAAATAAACTGTTTGCTGTTGTTTAATTTTTAAGATCATATTTCAGGAGGTTATTATTTGACTTTCAGATCTGAGATGATTTGATCAGTTTTTTAACCTGTGTCTAATGAACAACTCCACATCATTTGATTTCATCAACTTACCCTTTACCTTCCAGATTCTCTTTTACTTTGAAATCAATAGGGATCCTGAGTTTGGAAATGAAAGGAGGGCTTGTGTACAGTTGTATACTTTTCAAGTCAGCACATCTCACGTTTTTTCCCTTTACTTTGCAATTATGTTTCTTTTTCAGAGATAGAGGGAAGTGTAGCATACGGGTCAAAATGTGAGCCCTTGGGTCAGATTGCCTTGACTTGGATTTGCTACCTGTGCAACTGTAAAATAACGTGATGATAATACCTATCTAAGAGGGTTGTTTTGAGAATTTGTTAAATCATGTGAACACTTAGGACAAAATGAGCACTTAGTAAATGCTAGCTATTATTAATACCTGTATTAGTAAGAAAGAGAAGAGGTGGAACTTAAATTTAATCCCATTTTTCTCTATAAAAAAATCAAGTGAGAGATGATATTGAAATCACTGCCTAAATCCTTGAGGCTGTCTGTGGACATAGTTTACATCCTGATTTCACTCCAAGTTCAAATTTGTTGAGAGAGAATGAGAGGTTTTAGAGAGATAACTGGGCTTGAGTACAGTAATAGTTTTGACCTTGGGCAAATAAATCCAACTCTCTGAGCCTCAGTTTCCACTTTTGTAAAATGAGAATACAGTACATAAATAATGGGTTGTTAGGAATAAAATAAAAATAAAATAAATCCCAATATCTCTTAATATTAAAAGCAATATCTAACACATATTTTGAGTTGAGTAACTTGGTTCTTTTTGTGTGGTACCTGTAAAGCATTTTGTTACCAGTTTAAAGTGAGAGTTTTTTGGGAGTAGTAATGGTGTGTAAGATAACATTTTATTCAGGTAGCTACAAGATATTATGATAATAACTTATCTTTTTTTTTTTTTTTTTACTTTAAACACAACGAAGTGAGGTTGGAAAAAACCATTTCTGTGGCTCAGAAAAAGCATTGTAAATATTGATCATCATAGTCTGTGATTATCTAAGTGCAGGCAGAATATTTTTTCCTTTGTGTTGATTTGTATAGTTTGGAATTTCAGAGCTTGCCCATGTCCCTGTATTGTAACATTCATTGCCCATTTTGGCCAAAAGTGAAATTATTAAACATTATAACTGGAAGGGTTAATTCCTACCTCTCATCTAATACAGGAAGAACATCAAGGCCCAGGATGTAATAGAGCTTGCTCAGAGAAAGGAGAACTCCAAGCCAATGACTTTGGTTTGGTGAATTCTGTTTTGTGCCTGGGAAAATTGAAGTAGAAGGAATTCCTTATGCTTTGTGGTCATCTGTGTGTATAGCCATCTTTTGGCTATGAAAATAAGTACAGGCAATCCTGCCAAAACGGAAAAAGAAATTAGGGTTTGCCTAATGAAAATTAGGCAGAGAACCTGAAAAATTAGCATATTGACTGCTTCTCCTTTTGCAATAATAGTTTAAAAACTTGTTATGCTAATTTAGATGTGCACAGAATCTTTATCTAAAGCTGGCAGATGTTCTAGTTATAGCTTAGCGAGCAGGAGAATAGTTAGAAGCAGGTGTGAGTGATTAGTGGGGCAGGCACAGGTGGCTTTAGTTAATGTATGTGGGGGTCAATGCCATACACTGTCTAGGCCAAACGGATGTAAGTTAGACTTTAAAACTACAATTTTTTCTTAGCTATGGTGTCCTTTTTTAATACAGCATCTTTTCAAAATTCAAACACCTATAAAGAGAGTTTAACTTATGCTCCATTAAATTCGACAGCATTGGAAGCCAGGATTTTGATTGCTTTCTCAGAAATGAAAAGTCCAAACACACGTTTTCTAATGAGAGCATATGTGTGTGCCTGTGCCTTCTAAAGGTAATTTGCTACCTCTGTGAGTTGCAACTTGAGTTTGAGTTTTCAAAATTTCCAATCAGGACCCATGCCTCTGAGGGAAAAAAAAAAAAGAAGGTAAAATAAATAGGTAATGTTATGTTAGAACTTTTTTTGCACTGGAGTTAAATGATTAATAATATTTACTTAAAGGAAAAACAATAGATTTTTTTCTATAAATGTTATATACTATGTTATGACTTAAAATGTTCATTTTTGCTAAAATCATGCAACACTGTTCATGCTCTTTCTTGAAAATTCCAATCCATTAGACAACATCTAGTTCAATCCTTGGTCTGCCATAGAAATTCTTTCTTTATACAACAGGAAGTGGGATACAGAGGTTAAATTTGAAGAGGGGCTATTGCAAATACAATAGACCATTCAATTGTAGTCATTCAAATTATTCAGGAAACTCTTATAGCTTAATGTTTTGGATAAAATCTTGACACAGAACTCCTATCTTGATTTTACATCCAGCTGTTAGATACTTGGTCTTATTTTTTTCCCACCTATTGAACTTGAATAAGTTTAGGTGACCAATGAAACAATTATATGGAATAGTATTTTTTAAAAATCTTTACACATTAGCTATTTGTTATATTTTTAACAAAAAATTTTTGAAAAGTCTGAAATAACCTGTCCTTTCAGTTTATTAAAACCTTTATCGTAACCGGCATATTTATTTATTATAGAGAATATCGCTGATCTAGAATGCTTCTTTAACGCATAACTCAGACTTGTTCATCTATACTAGACAACCCAGGCTACTGACACTCAGCAGTTGTGCTCTGGTTTAGTCATACGTGTTATTAAAATATCAAATTATTTCTGTCATGCATATCATTGCCTTGAGTTCCCAGGGGTTCCCCCATGCTGACCATTCTAGCTGACCTGTGTCCTCCTCCAGGATCCCCCAGACCTTCCTGTGATCCAGCCAGCACTGAAGGAATGCCTGGCCCAGTAGAGGGCCTCTGAGACCAGGCTTCAGTAATAGTCAGCTTCTAGGGGCCCTACCCTTAGTTAAATATTGCCTCTGAATAGTCCCATGATGAATGTCTGCTGAGTGACTATAGGGTTACTCGGAACCTATAGATACAAGGAAACATATCTTTAACTCTTGGTATGGGGTTTCCTAAACTACTTATCAAAAGTTCATGGCAGATTGTGGGAAGATGGCATCCAATTAGGCAGGCAGGGCTCAACTCTCTCACACATAAAAAATAAAACAGAGAAAGAGCCAAAAGCTGTCAGAGGGACCTGCTTTGGGGGTCAACAGACAAAGACAGTACACAACTCCCAGGGGGATGAGGGACAGAGAGAAGAAGAACCTGAAACAACAAACATGAGTTACCAAACCCCCATGGCAGCCAGGAAGGGCTTCCCTCCCCCAGTCCCCAAAATATTAAGCTTGGATAAAACCCCTGGTTCACTGCAGCTGACTGAGAGGAACAGACATCTTCCTCCGTGTTAGCTGTTGAAAGGGAAGCGGGAAGGGGAGCTGGGTGGCTTTTCTTCAATGAATTCGGTTAGCAGAGCCTGCTTTGAATCTTGGCTCTG
>JAQZBX010005626.1:11482-55859 GCA_029593785.1 Cabassous unicinctus
AAAAAAAAAAAAAAAAAAAACAATAGGCAAGAGAGAGAAATTGGCCATCAGTAAATTCACCAACATATTCAGATACCTAGATATCAGCAAAAAATTATAACTCATACTAGGAAACAGGAAGAGATGGTCCAGCCAAAGGAATAAACCAAATATCCTGAAGGAGATACAGGATTTAAGACAATCAATGATAATCACACAACTCTCCTAAATCAATTCAAAGAATTGAAAGAAAATATGACTAAAGAGATAAAAGTATTAAGAAGACACTGGGTGAGCATAAAGAACAATTTGAAAGCCTGCAAAGAAAAGTAACAGACCTTATGGGAGTGAAAGACATGGTGGATGAGATTAAAAATACTTTAGAGGCACATAACAGCAGACTGAATTGCTGGAAGACAAAATTAGTGATTTTGAAGAAAGAACATCTGAACTGGAAAAGACAGGAGAACAGAAAGAGAAGAGAATGGAAAAAAATGGAACAGGATCTCAGGGAATTGTGTGACAATGCAAAATGCACAATTATATGTATTATTGGTGTCCAAGAAGAAGAGAATGGAAAGGGGCAGAAAGAATATTTGAGGAAATAATGACTGAAAACTTCCCAAACCTTATGAAAGACACAAATATCAATCTCCAAGAAGGACAACGCACCCCAAACAGAATAAATCTGAATAGACCTACCCCAAGACACCTACTATTCAGAATTACAAATATCAGAGAGAAAGAGAGGATTCTGAAGGCAGCAAGAGAAAAGCAAAGCATCACATCAAGGGAACCTCAAAAAATTAAGTGTCGATGTTTCATCAGAAACCATGGAGGAGAGAAGAAAGTGGTATGATGTATTTAAGGTACTGAAAGAGAAAAACTGCCAGACAAGAATTCTGTATCCAACAAAGCTATCCTTCAAAAATTAGGGTGAGCTGAATGTCTTCACAGGCAAACAAAAACTGATAGAATATACTACCAAAAGACCAAAATTACAAGAAATACTAAAGGGAGTGCTGCAGCCTGAAAGGAAAAAACAAGGATGAGAGGCTTAGAGAAGAGTGTAGAAATGAAGATTATTAGGAAGGGTAAATTAAAGAGTAAAAAGATAGGCAATAGTACAATATGACAACAGAGAGCCAAAGGACAAAATGGATGAAGTAAGTAATGCCTTTATAGTAATAACATTGAATGTTAATGGTGTGAACTCCCCAATCAAAAGACATAGACTGATACAATGGATTAAAAAATGAGTCATCTATATGTTGTCTACATGAAACTCACTTCATATGTAAGGAGAAAAACAGGTTAAAAGTGAAAGTTTGGAAAAAGATATTCCATGCAACTAGTAACCAAAAAAGAGCTGGAGTAGTGATACTAATATAAGGCAAAATAGATTTTAAATGCAAAACTGTTATAAGGGATAAGGAAGGTTATTATATATTAATAAAAGGGGCAATTTACCGAGAAGAAATAACTATACTAAATATTTATGCACCTACCACGAATGCTCCAAGATACAGGAGGCTTGCACTGGCAAAGCTGAAAGGAGAAATAGATGTTTCTACAATAATAGTTGGAGACTTCAATACACCACTCTCAGTATTGGATAGAACATATGGACAGAGGATAAATAAACAAACAGAGATCTTGAAAATTATAATAAATGAACTAGACCTAACAGACATCTATAGAGCATTGCTTGTCAAAACACTGGATATACATTCTTTTCAAGTGCTCATTGATCCTTCTCCAAGATAGAACATATCTTGGGTCACAAGACAAATCTAAATAAATTTAAAAAGATTGAAATTATACAAAGCACTTTCTCTAACCATAATAGAATAAAGCTGGGAATCAATAATGGATGGAAAAGGGGGAAAGTCATAAATATTTGGAGATTAAACAACACACTCTTAATCAGTGGGTCAAAGAAGAAATTGCAAGAGAATTCAACAAATGTCTTGAGACAAATGAAAATGAGAACACAACCTATCAAAACCTATGGGACACCGCAATGGCAGTGCTGAGAGGAAATTTATAGCCTTCAATGCTTACATTAAAAAAAGAAGAAAGAGCTAAAATTGATGCTCTAACTGCACACCTAGAAGAACTAGAAAAAGAACAGCAAACTAATCCCAAACCAAGCTGAAGGAAAGAAATAGTAAAGATCAGAGAAGAAATCAATGAAATTGAAAACAAAAAAAAACCAATAGAATCAACAAAACCAAAATTTGGTTCTTTGAGAAGATCAATGAAATAAAAAAACCATTAGATAGACTGACAAAAAAAGAGAGAAGACACAAAAAAAGTCAGAAATGAGAGGGGGGTCATTATCCCTGACCCTGCAAAAACAAGAGATATCATAAGAGAACACTATGAACAACTGTAAGCCAGAAAACAAATAGTGTAGACAAGATGGACAAATTCCTAGAAACACACGAACCACCTACACTGACCCTAGAAGAAATAGAAGACCTGAACAAACCAATCACAAGTGAAGAGATTGAAACAGTCACCAAAAATCTCCCACAGTCTTGAGGATTTGGAGATGGTGATGCCCACTCTGCTTCTAATTGAGAGGGAGATTAGATCCCATGGGGCAGATGGATGGAACTATCTTGCTTGCAGTTGCAGACACTCTCTGTTCCTTGGGATGGGCATTGTCCATCATCCTCTCCCTGTTAGTTGTCCTAGGTGAATCCAGTGAACTGGAGAGTAGGTGTTGCAACTCTGTTGAAATTCAGGGCTCAACTGTTACATGGACGGATCAAAGATTTAAGTCTCTGGGACATATATTTATCAAGTACAGTGCTAATTATAGGTTCAAGTAAAAGGGGCAGAAGAGGCAGATGTAGAGAACCTATAAATGAGTCTAAGTCTGTTACAATGGGGAGCATAAATTCCAAAGTAAGGCCCATGGTCAGGGTGCTGAATTCCTGAGCTCTCTGCCCTGCCTATAGTTTCTGGATCTCTCTAGACCCTCAGGAGCCCTGCTGTTTGAGGCACTGTTTGCTGTGGCAGTCAATGAGATTCTGCTGCAACTTGCGTAAGTGTAACCTCTGGAATGACCTCCCGACTCACTTTGAAGTCTCTTCGCCATAAAAACTCATTTGTATTTACCATTTCCCCGTTTTGGTCAAGGTCTTTTTCCAGATGCATTGCTATTTGGCACTTGGTAATAATCCCTCGGTGCCAGTGAGGCTCATCGCTGAGAGTCATGTCCTATGCCAGGGGGAAGTTAGTGTATTTATATACTGAGTTTGGCTTAGAGAGAGGCCACTTTTGAGCAACAAAGAGACATTCGGGAGGTAACTCTTAGGCAGTGTATAATACTAGGCTAAGTTTCAATTTCACAAGAAAAGGTTCATAAGTACATAGGTTCATAAAAAAAGGTTCATTACTGAACAATAGATTAAAGTAGACTTATTATTCTTCTATGGATTTATTATTATTATAGCAATAGAAGAACTCCTGTCATTGATATAAAGGTAGTGGCCACCAGAGGTTCTGAGGGATGAGAAAGGGAAGAATAGGTGTAATATAGGGGCATTTTAGGGACATTGGAGTTATCCTGCATGACATTGCAGTGATGGATACATGCCATTGTATATTTTGTTATAACCTACAAAATTGTGCAGGACAGAGTATAAACTGTAATATAAACTGTAACCAATAGTAGTAGCAATGCTTCAATATGTGTTTATCAATTGTAACAAATGTTCCAAACTAATGAGGGATGTTGTTGATGTGGGAAAGTGTGGGGGGTGGGGAGGGAGTGGGGCATATGGGAATCCCTTATATTTTTTTATGTAACATTTATGTAATCTAAAGCTTCTTTAAAAATAAAAAAAAATTTGAATTTAAACAAACAAACAAAAACCCTCCCACAGATGAAAAGCCCAGGAGCAGATAGCTTCACAGGTGAATTCTACCAATCATTCAAAGAGATCTACTACCAATCTTACCTAAGCTCTTCCAAAAAATTGAACAGGAAAAAACACTACCAAACTCATTCTATGAAGCCAACATCACTGTAATACCAAAACTAGTAAAAGATACTACAAAAAAAGAAAATTACAGACCAATATCTCTTATGAATATAGATGCAAAAATCCTCAACAAAATACTTGCAAACAGAATCCAAAAGCACATTAAAAGAATTATACACACACACACACACACACACACACACACACTCACAAAAGAATTATACACCATGATCAAGTAGGTTTTATCCCAGGTATGCAAGGGTGGTTCAATACAAGAAAAGGAATTAGTGTAATAAACCACATTGATAAATTGAAGAAGAAAAATTGCATGATCCTCTCGATTGGTGCAGAAAAGGCATTTGACAAAATATAGCACCCTTTCTTGATAAAAACACTCCAAAAGGTGAGAATAGAAGGAAGCTTTCTCAATATGGTAAAGTGTATATATATGAAAAACCAAAGCTAACATTGTACTCAATGGTGAAAAACTGAAAGCTTTCCTGCTGAGATCAGGAACAAGACAAGGATGCCCACTCTCACCACTATTATTCAATATTGTGCTAGAGGTTCTAGCTAGAGCAATTAGGCTAGATACAGAAATAAAGGGCACCCAAATAGGAAAGGAAGAAGAAAAATGTTCACTATTTGCTGATGATATGATCCTATATTTAGAAAATCCTGAAAAATCCACAACAAACCTACTAGAATTAATAGATGAGTTCAGCAAAGTGGTGGAACACAAGATAAATACGCAAAAATCAATAGCGTAACTATACACTACTGATGTGCAATCTGAGGAGGAAATCAGAAACAAAATTCCATTTATAATAGCAACTAAAAGAATCAAATATTTGGGAATAAACTTAACCAAGGATTTAAAGGATCTGTATTCAGAAAATTACAAAACATTGCTAAAAGAAATCGAAGAATACTTAAATAAATGGAAAGACATTCTGTGTTCATGGATTGGAAATCTAAATATCATTAAGATGTCAGTTCTACCCAAACTGATATGCAGATTCAACACAACCCTAATAAAAATCCCAATAGCCTTTTTTGCAGAAGTGGAAAAGCCAATAATCAAATTTATTTGGAAGTGTAAGGGGCCCCGAATAGTGAAACAATATCCTGAGAATGAAGAACGAAGTTGGAAGACTCTCACTTCCAGATTTTAAAGCATATTACTTAGCTACAAGTGGTAAAAACAACATGGTACTGGCATAAAGATAGACAGACTGACTAATGGAACCTAATTGAGAACTCAGAAATAGACCCTCACATCTACAGTCAAGTGATTTTTGATGAGGCTGTCAAACCCGCCCAGCTGGACCAGAACAATCTTTTCAACAAATGCTGCTGGAGAACTGGATATCCATATCCAAAGGAAAGAGGACCCCTATCTCACGCTTTATACAAAAATTAACTCAAAATGGAACAAAGACCTAAATATAAAAGCTACAACCATAAAATTCCTAGAAGAAGATGTAGGAAAACATCTTCAAGATCTTGTGGTAGGCTGTAGTTTCTTAAACCTTACTCCCAAATCATGAGCCACAAAATGAAAAAATAGATAAATGGGACCTCCTCAAAATTAAACACTTTTGCACCTCAATGGGCTTTGTCAAAAGGATGAAAAGGTAGCCAACTCAATGGGAGAAAATATTTGGCAATCACATATCCGATAAAGGTTAAATATCAATGATATATAAAAGAGACCATACATCTCAACAATTAAAAGATGAACTACCTGATTAAAAGTGGGCAAAGGACTTGAAAAAGACAATTTTCCAAAGAAAAAATACAAATGGCAAAGAAAGACATGAAAAAATGTTCAACATCACTAGTGATTAGAGAAATGCAAATCAAAACTACAATGAGATATTTCACACCTATTAGACTGGCCATTATTAAAAAGTCGGAAAACGGTAAGCGTTGGAGAGGTTGTGGAGAGACAGGAATGCTTATTCACGGTTGGTGGGAATGTAGAATGGTACAGCCACTGTGGAAAGCTGTTTGGCAGTACCTAAGGAAGTTGAATATAGACTTGCCATGTTACCAGACAATACCATTGCTAGGTATATACCCAAAAGAACTGAGAGCAGTGCCACAAATAGACATCTGCATACCATAGCAGTGTTATTCACAATAGCCAAAAGTTGGAAACAACCCAGATGTCCATCAACTGATGAGTGGATAAACAAATCATGGTGTACATTATGGGATATTATGTAGCAGTAAGAAGAAATGAATTCTTGAAGCACATGACAACATGAATGAACCTGGAGGTCATTATGTTAAGTGAAGCAAGCCTGACACCAAAGGGCAAATACTGTATGATTGCGCTATTATGAACTAAATATCTTATGTAAACTAATGGAAATAATAACTAGACTACAGGTCACCAGAAAGTATAATGGGGGAGAGATTGGAAAGCTGATGGTTAATCTGTGCAGAACTGGTAAAAGGTTGTTTGTAAGTCTTTGGAAATGAATAGAAATGGTGAAAACACATAGTAGGTGTTTATGATTAGCAGAGTTATTATATGGGTATGACAATGATTGAAAGGGAAAGCCTAAGGACATTTATATTACTAGAAGGAAAGCTAAAAAATGTAACATGGGACTGTATAACATAGTGAAACATCATGTAAAATATGAATATGGGTGATATTGCATATGTAAAACTGTTTTTACAAAATATAAATACAAATAAACTAGAGAGGACGAAACAGAATGGCAGTATGTATGATAGGGGAAGCATAGAGAGACTGAGAGGTGATGAATTTTGTTTGTTTGGTTTTTGTTTTTAGTAGTATTATTACTGAAATAATGAAAATGCTCTAAAAAGATTAAAGTGATGGAATGCACAACTATGTGATTATACTCAATGTAGCAGTTTGATATTGTTTATGAATTCCAAAAATAGATATTGGATTATATTTGTGAACTGGTCTTTTCCTTTGGGCATATTAGATTATATTGGATTCAGAAGTTTCACTTTTAGTTGATTAAATAATGATTAAGGCTTTGATTGGGCCATGTCAGTAGGATGTTGAATCCCCACCCCCTTGGTGGGTGGGGACTTACAGAGAAAACCACATGGCAGAGAAGAGAGTGTGAGTTTTGATCCTGGAGCCTGGGAATTAAACACACACAGAAGCAAATAGTGAGGAAAGAGAGACATCTCCATTAAACACAGGCAGAGGCCTCAGGGAGAGAGACAGAGCCATTCACCTGATATTCTACATCTGGCCTTGTGGAGAAAGCAGAGCAGCTGAGGCTGAAGAGAAATGAGCCCTGGGAAGAGAGGAACCCAGGAAGCCTGAGGCCCAGGAAGAGAGAAACCCAGGAAGCCTGAACACTGGCAGACATCGGCAACCTCTTGCTCCAATATGTGGCAATAGACTTTGATGAGAAAAGTAACTCAAGCTTTATGTCCTGGTAACTGCAAGCTTCTACCCTAAATAAATACCCTTTATAAAAACCAACCGATTTCTGGTATTTTGCATCAGTACCCCTTTGGCTGACTAACACACTGAATTACATTGACTGTACATTTTGGATGGATTTATGCTTTATTAATTTGTATCAATAAAATTGATTTGTTAAAAATGTTTTACAAACATAGAATTATGTTCATATTCTACATTATACACTTAAAATGTGGTTGAACTAACATGCTCATTCTGAGTGAAAAAAATTATAGAATATAAACACCATAATCTTACGTAATTTTTTTATTTAAAAAAATATATATGATAAAGACATTTGGGTCTTTGCTTTTGTAAATTTGTAAATGGACTGTTCTCATTTTTCCCCTCTTTCCTATTGGGTTGTTTACCATTCTCTTTCCTTCACTCTCTCTCTCCTTATTTATTGGTGTTCTTTCTCCATTAAATATAAATTATCTGATAAAATAGAAATATATATTTACCAATAAAATAAAAGTCCACGGCAAACATGAGCTAGGCCTGGGGTAGTGCTACAGTGCCTAGAACGCTGCCAAGAATAAAATAGGATGGCAATAAATATGTGGACAGACTGAGCATCTCAAATGTAATCTCTTAGCTCAATCACAGGCACAAAATATTTGTTCAGCAAGGCCCCCCACTGCTGTAGTTTCCTAATTATTTAATATAGGTTTAAGTAAAAGGAAACTCACACTTCTCTTTATGCTTTATGTAGCTCCAGGGGCCTCATCAGGGTTTTTTTTTTTTCTCCCAGCTCTGCCTTCTTTTTACAGAACATTTGCATCTAGATCACAGAATATTGGCTTTCCAGACAGTCTCCTAAATAGCTGAATAAAGAACCTCTAATCACTTGGCATTTTTAACAGGCATTTAGAAGGTCCATCCAAATTCTGTTTGCTTTGGCTGGAGAAATAGATTCTCTGGGTAATGAACTTGACCTTTGTTACCTGGTTCTATCTTTGAGATAGCAGAAAAGGGGAGATGGAATTAGGAAGCAAGATTGCTGTATAAATGGCTTGGCATTAAAGACTCCATCATGTCTGACTTGTCAGAGAATGAGCTAAAGTTGGGACTCAATATTTTGTGCTATAAAATGTGATGATGAAGTATTTTGAATTTACGATAGACTTATTTCTCTGTGTTAGCAAGTTTGAGATAGCCAGGCTCCACGAAGGCCCCAAGCGTCAAGTAATTGAGAGGCAAGTGCAAGATAGATTGCTCTTAGCCTGTAGAGCAGTATATAACTGTAACTATTAATTGCTATGCTTCAGACCTGCCTTGCTTTCAAACTATCTCAGAGAAATGTGATATTAGAGATGAGCCTTCAAAGTGTCTTATGGCAGAACTTAGATTTTTCTTGATTGTTGTTTTAGTGGGTGGATCCCCTACTTTTATAATATATCTACCTTTGAACTTGTTCATGTTTCTGACTCTGAAGATAATTAGATTTAGAAAAAGATTGATCAGGGTGAAATCGCAGAAGCCAGCCAGAATAAGTGCCTTCTATTTTAAGTAACTTTGGGGACCTCCTCCACATGCTCTTCCTGCTTATGTCTCCCTTGAAAGAGCTGTTGCCTTTGTATCCCCAAATGCTGGTTCAAAGACAGTAAGGGGAACATAGCATGGTGGTTTGATTTGCCTAGTTAACTCTCTTACTCAGCCTTTACCAGCTGAGTGCCCTTGGTCCAGTCACTAAACCTTTCCAGAGTTGTTATTCCGTGAAGTTGCACAAAAAGAACATGGCCAAGCATCTGGCACACAGAACGTGTTTGGTAACTATTAGCTCTTATTTATCATATTCCTGATGTTTATTGAGAGCCAATTTGCTTGTGATGGGGGTATTTAGTTACAAGTAATTTGAATCTTTTAAAGTCAGTCACTCCCAAAGTCTCTGGGTAATTGACAAGCAGTGATTGTGTTTGTGATGTCTCTCTCTCTAAAAGAGCAATAGGGCAGTGGTTTAATTAAAGCACCTGCAAGTTAACTTTGTTTTGATGAATTGTAGTAGCTTAAAAAGTAACTGGCAATGCCAACGCTTTTTTAAAAAACTAGGTTTGGACTTATGATATTTATGAGACAATTTGAATTTTGAACACTTACTAGATAGTATTGTTAATTTTTGTATTAATTTTTAGGTGTTTTTAAAGATATTTAATATTGTTAAATATGTTGTTAATTTTTGGTACCTTTTTAAAAGGCCTTATTTTTTAAAGTCCTTATATTTTAGAAAAGAGATTCTTAACAAGGAGTCCATGAGTGTGAACTGAAATTCAAGAAAGCCTTCTTTTAGGGATGTGTTGGTGCGAACGTGATGTATTTATTAAGTAATACACAGTACAGTGTGGACTTAGTAAGGGGTCTGTGGTTTTCACCTGACTGGCAAAGGGGTCCGTGCAACCAAAAAGGTTAAGAACCCTTGTTTTAGAGAGATACAAACAGAGATATGTAAACTGTAACGATATGATGTCTATGGTTTGCTTCCAAATAACATGGGGTGGATAAGAGTAGCTGGAATACGATTGTTCATACATTGGTCATTTTTTTTAAGATGGTAGGTACGTCAGGATTCATTTTACTAGTCGATGTATTTCTGTATTGCTTGAAATTCTCCATAATAAAGTTTTTCTTTTTTAAATTATGTGAGAGAATCTTGAAACTCAGTCATTATTGTTAGTTTTGGTGAACATATTTATCGCAAGCTCCATAGGAGCCATAACTAGTAAGAGGCTGATTACATGGATACATTAGCTGATGGCTAATAAGGTGGAAGTGTGCAGCGAATGAGAGAGAGTTCCCATCTGTTATCATAATGCAACTCAAAATATATAATTAAATCCAAATTTATTGGCAAGAGGATGCCCTTTAGAAAGGTGGAATATTTGTTGTAAGATTTTTTCATTTTTGAGGAAGAGAAGTATCTTGGCTTTGTTTATCAAAAGCATATCTTTGAACCATAAAAGGGCTTATATTTGAAGTTAGGATTTACTAGCATGCAGAATATTATTTTAAATAATTAATGGAGGAGGCATCAGAGTCTGATCCTCTCTGACCTATAGATCTTTAGTCATCAGTGAAAGAACTGATTGTGTACAATGCTTTCTTTGCCTAACGTGTCAGTCCCCTTTGGAGATATCCTAAATGTGCTGATGGGTCCTAAACTGACTGACTGATATTTGATGTTAGGCCGCTTTGGGGGAATTGTTCAAGGGATTATGGTTGTTTGTAGTGCATGGAAAATATATGCATTTTATGATCAGGTCAGCTCTAACTCTTTGTGAACATCTATTTTATAATTGGAGTATGTTGGGTTTTTTTAAATAAATTGCAGCTGACTTATGGCTTGATCTTTTTTGCTTACTAATTGAAAAATAAAACCTTCTTTTGAAATTCCAACTTTTAATCACCCATTTTCTGTTTTTGTTTATATAATCTCTCATTTTAAGTATTCTGTAAATATTTATTGCACTTTCTCTCTTCCATGAGGAATTGTACATTTTTTGATTCCCATTAGAGTTGGCATCATAATGAGGGCACTGTCGAACAACCGCACAGAAGTGTCTCCTACGTACTTTACTTCATGTTGGTCAATTGGACAAATGACTAGTGGTAAGAAAACTTTTCTTTGGAATATTTACCTGAGACATGGATTTTTTTATTTCCTTTTTCTCTGATCTATGCGTTTCTAATAATAGTTTGGGGTCTGTGTATATAAAGGTGAAAGATCTGTGGGCCCTCATTTTTCAGAGAATTTCAAGGTTTGGAAACTTGTTCATTTTATAAATTGACTTATCTGCTCCCCACCCCCTAAATATTTTCAGTGCCTCTTGACCACTGTTTTTTTAATCAATTGACATTGTGGTCTTCTCCTAGGACACTTAAAACTTTGTATCTGAATAGGAATATTTGCAAAGCTTTTGGATACCATTGCATAGCACTATAACTTTGATGTCAGTTAAGGGACAAAGTCATATTTCCTTTCTTCCTTGGAGAATCGATAATGCAGTCATACTTGCAGAGACAGGCGTGTCTGAACCTTGGGCAGGCGGTACATTATTTTCAAATCTCTTTTCTCCCAAAGGTCCCTTAAGTCTAGCCCTCTTTGACAGTTTTATCATGAATGTTCTACAGACTTGTTGTCCTGGGCAACTTTAGAAAATTTCCATGGAAAACAATTAATACAGTGTCTTTTACTGGATCCCGTCTCTAATTCCCAAAGCAACAGTTATGTTGCATTTCATTTCAACATACACTCTAGGTTGTGTTGTTTGGATTTGAGATGGCATATGATTATAGTCTCTGTGTCATTGGGAATTTTGAGCATATCTTTTTTGAGTAATTTCTCTATACCTTCAACATACTCTGTTGTTTCATTTATTTGTTCATTCATGTATTCATTTTTTAAAAAATGGAATGCCCATTATGTGTTAAATATTTTCAAGGGAAGTAAAAGAGCCTGCAATACTTTCAGGGAAAAAGATGATCTGCATTACCCATAGTATCGTGATGCCTGGCACATAAACGGTGGTAGCTGCAGGAGCTGTCTTGCTGCTATAGCTGCTGTTGTAACTATCACCACCATCATCACCACTGCCGTCATCACTATCATCTTCATTCTCCCAGTGTTTTTTTTGCCAGATCTGATTCTGTTGTTCTTTCTATAGAGTACAATTTCTTTGCTTCAAGAGGCACACACACACAAAACGAAATTATTATGATTAAGTAACTGGTTTGAAGGTGACAGAATCTCATTAAGACCTATAGACTGTGGTTAACAGCAATACTATAATATTCTTGCATCAATACCAAAGATGTACTGTGTTTATCATGGAGCTGTGTGGAAAAAGTGTGCCAAATGTACGCTATGGACCAGGATTGGTGGTAATAGTCTGATGATATTATCTCGTAATCTGTAACAAATGTTCCACCACAGTGTTGTGTGTTGGTGAAGGGGTGTTGTATGGGAATTCTACACATGTGTATGATTGTTTTGCGAGTTCACAACCTCTTTAATAAAAATATATTTTTAAAAAATAGGGTGGGTTGGGGGAAAAATACACCAAATGTAAGATAGGGACTATACTTAGTAGTAATATTTTGATGATGCTCTTGCATAGTTTGTAACAAATGTTTCACGAAAACGCAAGGTGTTGGTGGAAGGGTGATGTATGAGACCCCTATATGATGTTATGTGTGTTTATTTTGTAAGTTTACAATCTTTACTATACACTTATTGTTTATGCATGTTCATGTATGAATGATATACTTCAATAAAAAATATATTAAAAAAAAAAACCTAATAGATTTTCAGTAAATGAAGTTCATTTTAATTTGCTTGACTCCCTTACTGTTGGATTTGTTGAGTAACACTATTCCCTGATATATTGACCAGAACAGGACCCAGGACACTTAACCTGGCTGTTGTGAAGGGCCCTCCCTGGCTCTGCAGTCAGACTGCCTGGGGTTGGTTCCTGGCTCCCTCCCTCTCTTGGTTATATTACGAACTTATTGCTCCATGTTTCATTTCTCCATCTGGAATTGGGGATCATGAGACTAAAGCTTGTTTGGAGGATTAAATTTGATAGTGAAATAAGGGGTTCACCCAGTGCCTGGCACTTTCATGAAAAGTCAGTCTGTCAGTGTTGTAATTTGTATTGTTGCTTCAATTGTTGTTATTACTATTGCTTGTTTTTACTATTGTTTCTGTTATGATGATTATTTCTACAATGAGGACCAATTTCCTACTTATTACCCCAACTAAGAACCTCCAGATTTCTGTATGGTATACACTCCCTAATTTCTTAAATGAGCAAACAGAATTCAAACCAGACCAATATAATTCACCTTTCATTAATAACACGAACAGCATTGAAGGGTGTTGTTCCATACTCTTATAAGAAGATTTTGGGTAAAATCATTGTAGGTTCTGGAATGATCATTAAACCAAACTCCAAGTTCCCCAAAATAATTGTAATTAATATGGCCTCTGAGTCATACAAGTTTATGCTCTGTGTATGTTTATATCTGCATGCCTATACTGAATTGTACACACACACACACATATATGTGTGTATATGTGTGTATAGGTACATGTGTGTGAATATATATACATATGTCTATGTGTATATATATATACACACACACACATATATACACATCTTTGGTTAACCTTTTGCCATGAAAATCCATGTGCCAGAATAAAAATGTATGATTCTTTGCAGTAGTTCTAGAATACAAAAATTACATCAAATATTTTAATATTACCATTTTCCTCATTGGGCTGTCCAGAGAGCTGTAATAATTACTACATAATGCCTGGCAAGATAGTATGCATTCAGTATGCATAAACTAAAAGTCATGTCAAAACAGATAAAATAGAAGGCTCGATTCTGTTTATAAACTCAAATAAGTGTAAACACTCAAATTCTCTTGCTGCGTTTCTCTTCAAAGTAAAGGAATAGTAAATGAAAGCAAATGAATATTTCCTAATTCTCTTAGTATCTTTCATTTTGTTCACCAGCCATTTTTCTGGTTTTCATTGTTTGTAGTTGAGTGTGAAAACATTCTGACCAATGAAATTTAATTCAAAGAACTTAAAAATATATATGAAATTCATTTTTAAAATCTTCAAGCAGTTAAAATTTACTTTCTACCCCTTTATGGGTTAATGACAGACTTTCCTTTAATACCTGACTTCTTGCTTATTTTTATAGAAAAAAAAAATGAAGGTGATTGTTTTGAATATAACACAATAAATTCTGTCCTTAGAAATGCTTAACTCTATAAGTATAGTTTTGTTTGTGAAAAATGTTAAACTTCACCTGAGCTCTGTTCTGAAAAACAGCAATTGTTAAAGGAATTGGCCCACCCTTTGTGTTCCAAGAAATGTCTTACTGCAAAGAGTGACCCCCCCTCATGTGGCTTAAATAAAGACTACAGAGGTCCCCTCGTTTAACTATGACATGGCCAGACCCTCCAAATCCCCATTCTTTGCTTCACAAAAGATTAGCAGAACTGTTTGTACCCTCTGAACAAATGTGTGCTAACTTGACTTGACCAAACTTGACTCAGGCTTTCTCTTTCCCGGGGGCCCCTGAACTTTGCCCCAGCCTGGAGCATCAGAGTGCAACACAGTCCCTCAATGAGAACCTCTACTGAGAACCGGCTCCTCTCAGGGAAAAACAATTCCCTGGTTGTGACAGTTTGAATTTTGTGAATTCCAGAAAAAGTTTATAGTTCCTGAACTAATCCATTCCTGTGGGTGTGGGGCCTTTTGATTGCATTAAATAATGTTGAGGCACCTTTGATTAGATTACTCGATAAAATCAATTTAGGACTTTTGATTGGACTGCGTCAGTAAGATGTGAGCCAGCTTGTGTCTCTGCCCTCTTTCTGGGTCTGATATAAATGGAAACACAGAGAGACAGACACGTACAGAGGGGAGAGGAGTCCCAGAAAGAGACATGCCCTGTGCCTGGTTGCTCACAGCTGAGCTCCAGGAGATGGTAGATTCTGGAGGGTTAAGGCAGTGACCTCAGCAGAGATCAGTGGCCATCTTGCTTCGCCACGTGGCAGGACCTGAGGAAGCACCTCTGCTGATGCCTTGATTTGGACATTTCATGGCCTCGAAACTGTAAGCCTCTACTCCAAATAAATACCCTTTATAAAAGCCAACACATTTCTGGTACTTTGCATCAGTAGTCCGGAAGCAAATTAAGATACTGGTCAACTGTCCAATCATGCCCCTGGCTTAGCCCATTTCCCCATACCTGTTTCTTCTAGCTTTGTTTATCCCTCCCTATTAAAAAAAATCCTTTCTGCCTCATCTTTGAAAGGCTTGCAAATCACATGATCAGAGTGTTCCCCTATGGCAATTATCCTCTTCCCCTTATTGTAAAAGCTCCCCTTCTCCTTACCACAATAGACTTCAAATAAAGTCTCTTCTTATGTATGTCCAGATTTGTTTTTATTTGATATTTGCATTCATTGGCTCTTTCACTATAATTGTTGCCTGATTTTAGTATTTAAAGCATCTGCATACAAAAAGTAATAGGAGCTTCCTTTGTGCCTGCCTGTATATATGATATATTTGACACGTTAGTTCTATTTTTCAGTCTCCTATAAGGGTGCCATTTTCACTTCTATTTTATACCCAGGGACATGGAGGTTCAGGTATGTTCAGTAACTTTTCACATCTCATAAATTTGAGACATGGAATTTGAACACTACTGTGAGTAACTTCAAAGCCCTCTCTTTTTCTCCATTATATCCCCTACATCTCTTAAGTCCTTGAGGACATGGTAAGTAATGAAAACAATAATGATAGTGGCAACTGCCATGTAGTGAATTGTATGCCAGTCCTTGTGCAAAGTGCTTTATGTGTGTTTTTCCATATAATCCTGACAACAAAACGGGGAGGTTAGTATCTCCATTTTACAATGGAGGAAGGGAGGTTTGAGCAGGTTTACTGATCGGGCCAAACCCATGAAGATGGTAAGTATCTCTGCAGGGACTGGGAATCCAGCTCTGTGTGACCACAGAACAGCTATCCTTCACTTTGTGATTTTCCACAAACCACCTAGGTTCTTCAATCAAACCACTCCCCAATTCTTACATCAGCTGCTGCAGTTCCAACTCCAGTCAGCTCTTGGTGGTTTTTCCAGTGGGGGCTTTCTGGTGGTGATGGAGCTTTGGTCTCATAGGGGACCCATTTTCTATTTATGTTGAGTTTAATGTTTGCTTTTTATCTTAAAAAAAAAAAAGATCAACTAAGAAAAGGAAGCTTTTCAAACCTGTGGCAAGTTGCATTTTAGCCTAGAAGAAAAATAGTTTTTTTTGTAATCACTTTCTAAATCAATCAGTTTCTCTCTCTTTCTTGCCAATGTAATGATTAAAGTGCATGTTCTGAAATCAGATAGACCTGGGATTAAATTCTCACCTCACTGCCTATTGGATGTGTGGCTTTGTGTGAGTTACTTAACACCCCTAACCTTCAGTTTCCTCATCAGTGCAGTGGACATGACAAGATACCTAACTGATAAGATGTTATGAAGAATAAAGGAATAATAAATGCAGACTGACTGGCATAGCGCTGGGCACATAGTAAGTACCTAACCAGTTGCTGCTAGTAGTAGTAGAAGTAGCAATAGTGGTATTTTTTTTCTTTTTTTCCCAAGTGATTGGTTTATATTAAGTAAGTACAAATACCGCCTTTTTATGACACATGCAAAGTTCTAGAGATGGGAAGTGACATAACTCAACCTGGGTCATTGTAGCAGTCAGTTGTGTTTGCTATTTAAAAATTAGAATTGTATTTTGTTGAGAGTAATGCACATATGAAATTGAATTTTCTGTACTTCTACTGTTTTGAAGATGTAGTTAATGATTTTCTTGCCTAATTATTATTAACTGCAAAAAAATAATATACAAATGAATATTGTGGAATTTCCAGAACACATCAAAACTACTCATTAACTTAGCCCTATAAAATTGGTCTATAAATATGATCGTTGTTTGTATTATATATATGTGTGGCAGAAGCCCTTTGCGGCTTCATCCATTTTCTGTTGCCATATTTATTTGATTTACGATTTTGAGACTTGTTTTTCCATTAATTCTGAATTTTTCCAATTATTATAATGTAAACACATGTTCATTTTTCCCTGGATGGAAAAAAATAAGCTTAATTAGTGAAAATTATAGACTTGCTATAGCAGAAGAAAATCTAGCCTTCAGTGTTGGTACAAAGTTGACCCTCTTCTCTCCTCTGTTGGCTTCATCTACATCTTCCTTCTCCTTTGCTTGCTGGGGAAGCACACACATCCCTGTCCTGATTGTGTCATTGCTGATGTTGGGGAGAAAAACGCGTCAGAATTTATGGAGGTGTATTTTCCCTCTTCTGTGTATAAGTTTCCATAAAATTCTCCCCAAATAGTGAGCAGATGTGTGTTGAACTTTGATTTTCTTTAAACATGCATGTTAGGTGGGAGGGGGAAAAAATCTAAACTATATGCCACATTGTATACAGAAAAATTAATTGAAGATTTCAAATAAATTTTATTTTTAACACTTTTTTTTAAGTCCCCTACTATAAGCTTATTTAAAGCTGTTATTTGAGGTCTTGTTAGGTATGAGCCTGTGTAGGAAGGGGTTGATTGGGGGATGTACCTAAGGCAGTGAAGCAAGCCCACACCCTGATATTATAGCTATGTGATTTCGAAACCTGGGTTTATTCCTTAAATTGAATTATTTTCTTTTTAAAATTTAAAAAGAGTAAATTGGCACACCTGTAGATTATAAAGTTGGTCCTCCTCCAAGTTATGCCAAGAGGCATCTCTATCAATTACCAATTACTCTGTGTGACCAAGGACTAACGTTTTTAAATTACTGAGCTCTATTCTCATGTATCATATTTAATATATCCAAAGATATTTTCAGGATAGGCTTTGTATGCTTTCATTGGTTATTTAGAGTCCTGTGGTATGTTTGTGGTATAGGAATGCCATGGTGAAAAAAAAAAAAAAAAGTCTCCCCAAATAATGTCTCTACTGATATGTCTACCAGTGTTATTATATACAGTTCTCTGTGGGGTTAGATTTTCATGTGCTGGTACCTCAAACTCAGTATTTCCAAAAGAATAAAATTTCTCCACAAAACCAGCTTTTCCATTTCTTCTGTTAGTTAATGGGCTTTTCATTGTCATGTTTGTTAAGCCTTGAATTATTCTCCACTTTCCCAAGTTGTCTCTTCAAGTGGCACGTGTTTTTTCACGCTAATACTCCTCACATCCCCCTTTTCTGTTCCCACTGCCATATCCCAAGTTCAGGTTGTCGCTCTGTCTCTCTCTCTCTCTCAGAATATATTTTTTTAATAGGCTTTTAATTGATCTCCCTGCCTCCAGCTCCCTTCAGCCCTTTAGTTAATCTTGGAACAGTGCTCATACAAATTAAGTGCTTTAATTACTGTTTGGTTTGAATTGAATTTTATTGAAGAAACCTGAATACCTATGTGTGGTTGGGTTTTGCAGTGTTGGCGTACCTCTTAAACCAACACCTTGAGAGCAGAGAAGTACCACTTTAAAATGCATACACTTATTTGTTAAATTTCCTCCGCATCATTTATTGTAACACACTTTGGTTTGTAATCAACATAATAGCTTTTTAAAAGTTTTCTTATTTTTTTATTTTTTAAAGAAAAGGATCAACTCTGGGACATGCATCTCATTAGTATCAAAAGTGCTCAGTCTCTGTAAAATGAATACAATAAGAAACATTTCTATAATATAACACTAAAGGAGATAAATGTCGGGTTGTCAGAAAACTTAAATGAATAATGGAATTGGAGGCATTTGTTTTTCTTGCCATTTGAGATATGATAATTACTGCTATTTAAGTTTTTCCCCCCAACAATTCCAACTTGCTTAGATGTCTTTGGGATGGGGGCTTTTGTACACATAATGCATTTTCCTATCCTGTCAGAAGTTCTGGAAGGATTAGGAATATTTTTATGTTCTCTATATGAAAACAAAACATATAGAGATAGGCAGCAAAGCCTAGCATTGCTTTTAAAACAGAGCATTGTACAAAACTCTGCAGAATGAAAAGACTGGACATGAAGATTGAAGAAATAAATGGGGCTAAGAATGAATTTATTTAAAAGCTGCAGGCTCATTATGCCATCTGGGTATACTATTAGCGCAATAAGTTAATGAAAATATGATCATTAGTATCAAATCAGTCTCTCTAAGTTGGGATATGATTCTGCCCATCTTATAATTTTGACCATGGAAGATTTGATGAAATTGACTTAGCCCAAAACTTTTTTATTCATTTCAAGAATTCAGGGGAAGCTGAAAAGATCTATTTCTCTTCCTTGAGTTAAGCCTTTTTGAGTAAGAGACAAGAAGATCTTTCTTGGTGGGTTCAGTTTTGCTCTGTTTTGTTTACTAAATAGTGATTTTCTTTCTGTTTACTTTTGTGCTTTCAGAGAATTTAAGGGGAAATTAAGGTGCTGTGGTAACACTCCCAAACTCTGTAGATAAAGGGCAAATGATATGTTGTCCCATGAAAGGAGCTTCTGATGTTTCTCTTTACAACATGAGTCATGGACCCAACCCAAAATGGATTTTCTTTGATCAGGTTTCACTGATTTGTGGAGAATAACTGCTATCACTACCCTTTTTTGTGCCAGGCCCTGGTCTAAGTATTTAATCTTAGCACAAGAGTGTAAAGTAGATACCCGTACCTTCTCCAGTTTACTTACATATGTAGATGCTAAAGCCCATAGGGGTTAAATAAATTTCCCAAGGCCAAAGCCTCAACTGGAGCTCAGGTTCCTTTGCCTTCAAGGCCATGTCCATGCCCAACGTGGCTCCTCCTGACCTGCTGCAGTCTCTCCTGCATTGACGGTTTGCCGTGATGGTGATTTTTAGAATTCAGGATTTTACACTTTCTTTTCCCCAAAATAAATGGTAGATTTCCTAAAGGTTTCCATTTTCTATTCAGAGTGGGAGGGGTGAAGAGAGGGAGAGAGGGTGGAGTAAAGTATATTTAATTACTATCAGTGGAATTATAGCTTTAGGGCCAGTAGTTCTGACCGAAAGACCACATTCCACTGAGTTCTGCCCATGGTTAGTGCTCAGTGGTTGGTCTTTAAATGTAATTAAATGCTTATGAACTGAAAGAAGAAAAATTATTTTTTCTTCAGGGAAATATGTATTGATGTATCATTTTCTATTTGTGGAATTTAGAAAACAAAACAAAACAAAGAAACAAACCTGGTTCCCAAGAGATAACAAAAACAGGATTTTTTTTTCTTTCTTCTCAACATTTATATTAAATAACACCTAAATCCTTTTAAGTGTGAACAAATGTCCCATGGCATTCAATGATATGATGTATCTGTCTCCTTCTGCCATCTGCAAATGAAGAAAAGATTTTGAAGAAGGTAGCGTCGTTTTTAAATTTTCATAGTCTCAAAATTCCCCTTCCATGCTAAAGCCTAAGGAGTTAAATTATTGCCCCACATTACGAAACATGGGTAGAAATTAGGTGAGCAGTTATTACCTGCTCAGGGGATCAGCCTTGGTCAGGCTGTGGAGATACACCTAGGAACATATGGTGTGTTCCGCAGGCAGAACCAGCCTGCTTTGATTAATGACTATCCATTCCATTAGGCTATGAGCTCTTATTCACCAATGCAATCCCTGCTCCTAGCACAATGCCTAGCTCATTGCAGGCATCCAATCAGTATTTGTTAAATAAAGAAATAAATGGAATTAGAAGTGAGTCAAAATTTATATGTAAAACCATGGATGGCCACATGAGGCTCATTTACATTTGCATTAGTCTTTCTCATGGCCTAAGAAAGAAGTTTCATTCATTCAGTACTTTTTATTGAGCATATACTCTGTAGCAGGCACTGTAATAGGCAAACAATGAGCACTTCAACCTCATCTTGAATCAGTACTTTAATCAGTAATAGGATTTCAGGTGTGCTCTTGGCACAGCGGAGTTGGTGGTTCTTATCTGGCAGACAGGGCTCTCTCTAATTTGGCACTGTGGTCTTGGCCCTTGAGTGCAAAGACTGCCTCAAGAAAATGTAGCTATAAAAATTGTAACAGGGAAGCGGGTGTGGCTCAGTGGATAGAGCCCCCGTTTACCATATGGGAGGCCCGGGTTCGAGTCCCGAGGCCTCCTTGTCAGGGCACGCCTGCCTGAGCTGTGCGGTGGGCTGATGCAGCAACCTCACGGCAGGAAGCAAGTGTGGCGCAATGGATAGAGCACCCGTTCACCATATGAGAGGCCCCGGGTTCGCTTCCCGGCGCCTCCTTGTGAGGGCAGGCCGGCTCGCGGCGCAGCGGGCTGATACGGCAAGACCTCACAGCAACGGGAAGATAAGCAGACACAGAGAAGACACGCAGCGAATGGACAAAGCAGCACAAGCAGGAAGGGGGGGATAAATAAAATAAAATAAATCTTTAAAAAAAAAAAAAATTGTAACAAATGTAACACACTGATGGAAGATCTTAACTTCTGTCTTTTATGAATGCTTGTTCTATAAACCCACAACTTCTCTAATAATAATTAAAAAAAAAAAACATGAAGAAGAAAAAAAAAGAAAATGTGGCATCCTACCCAGGATCCTAACCGAGATGCAAGGATGTCTTGTCTTGCTTGCATGTTCCACTTCCAGTAAACCAGTGGCTTTTGGACTTTTGTTTTTAAGCTGCAGATCCTTTTTTATAAAAAATAACCTTTATTTTGGGAGCAGGTGTGGCTCAGTGGTTTGAGCCCCTGTTTCCCACGTACAAGGTCCCAGGTTCATTCCTCAGTTTCCTCCTAAAAAACAATAACAACAACAACAACAACAAAAAGCTTGTTTTGAAAGTTAATGTGTCAAACAGACTGTTCCAGTTAAGGAAGAGCATGGCATATCTGGGGCCCTACACCCTTCCCCTGCACCTGATTGTCCCTGTCAACCAGGGGTTCTTAAAAAGGGGTCCGTGAGGTTGAATTTAAATTAAAAAAAAAAAAAAAAAAAATTCTTGTGGGGATGTGTTGGTGCAGGTGTGATATATTTATTAAATACACAGTATAGTGTGGTCTTAGTAAGGGGTCCATGGTTTTCACCTGGCTGGCAAAGGGGTCTGTGGAACAAAAAAGGTTAAGAGCCCCTGCTGTAAACCTTTACCCTAAAAAAAGATGGTCCATTTTCTAAGGTTCTTCTGCTCAGAGACTGATTTTGAATGATTAATGAGCAAACATGGAGGTAACTTGTGGAGGGCAAAAACCTCCAGGATCTCAAATATCAAATCGGGAATAATTTGAAGTGGTAATGTCACAGACAGCCCTGTTGTTCTTACAGTGCTGAAGAGAAGATCCCACTGTGACATAATGCTTTTTAAGGCTTCTGTCTAGCTGCCAACCTTCCCCTTAAAGAAAGGGGATATTAAATGTGATGAAGAGAATAAAGTAACACATCCACTTTATTAGTCACTTGATTTCATTTAGCTGAATCACTTGGTATGGTAATATCTCCACAAGCTGCCGGAATTTTTCTGTCCATACAAGAGAGAGATCCCAAGAGTCAAGTTTGGCAGGGCTTGGGTTTCTACCCTGATAAGATAAGGTATGGTAGAACTAGGTTTTGGTCATTTATTTTACTAAAAGGAATTCCTGAATAAGATTCACTAGCAGGTAATTTCTTTAATACCAGACAACTTAATAAAAGAATCAGACTTTATAGACATGTCCAGAATTAGTTCAAATAAATATCCCATTTAGTTTGAAGAAAAACAATTTTATTAGACCACACAGTGGAAGGGGGAAGAATTTTTTTCCCCTTATCATTAAGGGAATTTTCTTAAAGTTTTCTGTGCTAGGGTTGTTTTATATCTATATCTATATATCTATATATGTATAGCTATAGCTATAGCATCTCTTCTCTTTTGTTATACATATTTTTAAACTTAATCTTAAAATATATTTCTTTTAATTAAAGTCCTAAGTGTGGGATTGATGACTAAGGATCCCTTAAATCCATATCTATTTAAGTTGATTTACTACTTCTAACATGAATTTCCTCTGAACAAGGAAAGAAAAAAATTCTTAGCTGATATAGGCCATCTGGCTTTAAAATGTGGAGATTTTCTGCCAGTCAACATCTATTTTAGAGTAACTATAGGATAAGAATCCAAATGAATTCCAAACAGTAGATTCACAACTTAAACTTTAATGCTTTGGGGATTGTAAATCACAGCACATATGGAATGATACATGTTTTGGGAGAAATGGATCCTCCTGGCCCACATGTAAAATTAAAGCTGAATGTATCCTGTGTTTATTGAATATATTTATTTTACAAAGGTAGGTCTGAATAAACAGTTCCTAGATTTTTAATCTTATTAGGACTTTTTTTTTTTTTAATTGTACAAACATCTCTGTCAAATCATCATGCATAATAAATGCCTTAACAATGTCCCTAACTTCTAAAGTTTTGTGGAAAAAGTAATGGCTTCCCTTGTTGTTTTCTCATGGTTCATTAAAAACAAACCAACCAACAACAAACCAACCAAAAAAAGGGCACTATTTCCCTTGGAATGAAACTGATTCCCCCAGTTAGATTAAAGACCTGGAATTCCTTTCCCCAAAGATCTCTCATTCTAACTAGACAGGATATTTGGACAATGATTTGCATAATTAGGGTAGCCAAGAAAGGTTGCCTAATTTCAATGTTTCTCAACATATACCTGATATAGTTTATTCCCCAAAGGGTAAGTGGGAAAGTTCAAGCCAAGTTCAATAGGTTTATCTGTTGAAGGACTTCTAGATCTACAGATTGTTTAGCAAGAAAATATTCATTAAGAACCTCTGAAAAGAGGGGTGGGGGAAGAAGAGTTATAAGCTATTTTGACCCTGGAAACTGTAGAAATCTTGAACTTCCGATTGCAACTTGAAAAGAGACTTTCTTGTCTCTTTGGCACTTGTGGCCTTTTTAATAGACTTTCCTATATTCTAGATGGCCTTGGAGTCCCTGCCCCACCCCCACTCCAGAGCAGTTTAACATTTCTGATATTGGGATGCAATTTACAGTCAACACATACCTGTTCTTTGTTAATTTCAAGAAAGCTCTTAGTGAATCGATGGTGCTTTGGAATTGAGTAAATAAGTAATGCAGCTTTTAATTTCAATTTATTCATTATGTTCTGACTAATCTACAGGAAGTACAATTTTATGTGAAAAGAATTGAGTGAGAGGAAAAAGGGTGTTCTCTTCTGTGGGAAATTTGTTTACCACCATACAATGAGCTTTGTTTTCTAGAAGTTCTGGAATGTGGTGAAAAATGGTGATCACTCATATTTCTTGGCAGCTTACTGCTGGCTGGGTTCAATGCTAAATGCTTTACATACACATACCTGTGGTGGGTGGTGGTAACCTCATTTTAAAATTGAGGAAATGGAGATGCAGAGATTCAGTAATTGACCCCCCTAACCAGCTGGCAGAGGATAAGATTTTAATCCCAGGCAGCCTTTCACAGCCCACACTTTGTTTTAGTTAATTGAATATTGCCATTTATTTACTAAAAATATACGTTCTTTTGCCTTTGAATTATCACTTACACCAAAGCGTCCCTAAATAGGATCATCATCAGAATCACCTTGGGAGCTTTTAGAAGCTATACATTCCTGGACCCCACCCCTAAAAGATGCTTACTCATTATCTATGAGGTGAGCTTGGAATGCTGTTTTTTATTTTTATTTTTTAAATCAACGTAAAACAGTGAAGGTGATTTTGATGATCAGTTAGATTTGGTGATGACTGATAAAGACCATATTAGAAATACTTTTCTTTCCACCAAAGATTAAAATGTAATAGAATGCACCTAGCTCCCAAGCCAGAAAGAACATGATGGAATGTTGTATGACCCTGAAGGCCCCATAGTCCTCAGAACCCTGATTTCCTGCATCCATTTTTGGCACCCTGGGGGCAGCAATCAGAGTGGATTGAGAAAGCAGAAATGGATGCTCACTAACTTTGCCTGAATTGTATAAGGGCCCTTTCATGCCTCCTGAGCCATATGGACCTCTTGCTGTATTAAAAGCCTTCTTTAAGAATAACCTAAATGTAAACTGTCACAGATGGGTATGGTAAGATATCAACACATACGACCTTTCAATCTCCAGTGCTGTTGCCAATAAAAAAGCAGGCCTTTCTAATCTGCCTGCAAATAGCTGCAGCCTCCTTCATCTGGTCTAATCAAAGGAACAAGCCCGTAGGGGTTTAAAGGATTCCATCCTGCTGCCACTGCCATTAATTTAATTGCTGAAGCAGAGTGCTTTATGGGGAAGTCGAGTAAAATGCTGAAATCTTTGGGGTAAGAGACTAAACAGGTTAGTTCCCTAATTAGTGTTGTCTTTAAAAAGGAACATAGTGTTCCCCAAAGTGTGAATTTGCAGAACTGATAATTATGCCTAAAGTGAGCATGGAAGTGAAGGAACACGTCAGTTCTGGTCTTGGGAAGCAGGCAGGAGCAAATGTGACAGAGTAGGTTGAAATAAATGCTCTGACTTACATGAAGACTTGTGGGCCACACTTATTTGAGGTATCCAGGAGTTAAACAACCTTCCTTCTCCCCCTTATTCATAAGATTTTGTTTTTTTTAAAACAAAATTTTTCCTTTTAAATATTTAAAAATAAATATTTAAAGGCAACTCTGTGTATTTTGTGTTGTTCAAATCTGATGGTGAGCCAACATTATCTGGTGGCATCTGATCAGATGTGAATTAATAGGATCTGGTGTCCCTTTTTATGCTAACATGTTGTGCTTGTGTAGCTCATTGGCAGTATCTTTATGCACATGGATTGGACCTCTTTTGGATTAATTGACCAGTTAAACAAATTGGTTCATTACTTGAGGCTAACACATTTACCCAAGTATAAATGTCATTTAATTGAACTGCATTTCATAAGCAGGTTTACCTGATAGTGGATTTTGAGCTTTATTATTATTAATTTTTTCTTTTTATGAATTTTCTTTCTCTGATGCCAGCCTAGTCCTAGGGCCCATTTCTCCCTATTGGCCAACTTCTAAAGTAATTTTCCTATCATCGAGTATGTGGCTATTACCACAAAGTAACACAGGGCAGTTACTCTCAGGATTTCTCATTTGCAGTAGCTGGTCATTTTAGTTATTTTTCCCTAGTAGAGGGCATAACCTTGAGAGAATGGCATCTAATATAGGACATTGATTCCATGCTAAGTTAAATGACTCTTTTTGGAACCGTGAGAATTTATTTTTCAATAATTCATGTAAATATTTACTATAGCATAACATGCCTGGCACTGTGCTGATCATTTCATTTTAATTGTTGCAACGACCTTGTATTGATCTTTAATTGGTTCATTGTTTTGTTTTAAAGACTTGCATGTAGGCAAACTGTTTTATGATGAAGCCTAGACCATCACCTTATAAATGGCTGTGATTGGGTATAAGATTGCTCGTCTGAAGCTCAGGAATGGGCAAAAAAAATCTCAAAGTCTAACAGGGGATGAGAAGACCTGTTGTCTAAGACTCTGGCTGAAAATTGAGTTCCGTCTTTGGTTGAAAAAAGAGTTCTGTCTGGTTTTCATGAAAACTCAACCTGAATAGGTGTGATACCTGAATTCTGCTTTAACATCTGTGTGCAATTGACTCCTTTTTCCTTCTTCCACTCACTCCCTCCCCCATCTCACTTCTCACCGCATACCATCTTTATATTTTGAACTTGGGGGCTACTTTAAAAAAATGAAAGAAAAAAGAAAAGAAAAGAAAACATCTCAGGGTGCACATACTGGAGGATAATGACTAAGGACATTGGGGCCAAAGTTCCATTCAAATCCCAGCTCTAATTTGAGTTGGTCAACGTTGGGTAAGTGGGTCTCTTAGTTTCCTTGGGCTGCCGTAACAAAGTACCACAGCTGGATGGCTCAAAACAATAGAAATTTATTGTCTCATAGTACTTGAGGCTAGAAGTCTGAAATCAAGGTGTTGGCATGGCCAGGCTCCATCTGAAGCCTGTAGGAAAGAATCCTTCCATGCCTCTTCCAGCTTCTGGAATTTGCCTGCAATCCTTGGCATTCCTTGGCTCATAGAGGCATCTCTGCCTCCATCTCTACGTGACCTTCTTTCTTGCCTCCATCTGTATGTGACATTTGCCCCTGAATCCTTGTGTATGTCTCCTCTTCCCTTTTTTTATAAGGATGCCAGTCATATTGGATTGGAGCCCACCCTGCTCTAGTTTGACCTAATCTTTGCTAAAAATATCTTCCAAGACCCTACTTCCAAATAAGGTCATATTTACAGGACCAGGAGTTAGGTCTTGAACATGTCTTTCTAGGGGATACAATTCAGCCCATAACAGTTGGAAGTGACTAAATCTCTCTGTGCTTCAGTTTCCTTATCTGTAAAACTCAGGGTAATAGTAGCATCTCCCTGAAAGATTGTGAGGGATGAGATCATGTAACAACCTTATCACAGTGACTAGTGCCTAGAAAGGACCCAAGACGTGTGCAAGTAATGGTGGCCTGTTTAGAAGATGGATTTAGAACCATTAAAAATTAGGGTGAAAAACTATGACTATTGGTGCTTTGGGATTTGTAAACTCAAGGACTTGTGTTACAAGAACAACAAACGTGAACCTGCTTATTTAAGAGAACATGCCCCAAGGAGGTTCTGTGCTGCTTTCAGCTTGAGGAGCACTTCAGAATTTTAATTATTTGGAAGAGATTCCCAAGGTAATGGAAGTTGCTTTCTCTTCATGTCAAACTGAAGGGATAATTGTAACAAATGAGCATTCCTATGCCAAGCTGTGACACAGCAAAAGAATTTATGGATGCTGATGATAATGACCATCATGAGCATGGCCAGCATTGGGGTGTGATCAGTAGCTGTAAGCTGCTTTCTTAAGATGAAATAGGCTTTTAAACAAGCATGACATCTTTTCTTGAAAGTTTTTCTTAGACAACATTCAAGTTTTTTGTTTGTTTTTTTCTTCTTGATATCATTCTCTCCTTCTCTCCCCTCCAACTTCATTCTGTTTGTTCAGACTGAGCTACTCCAGGAAGACTTATGTTCTTCCATGGTGCTCTTACAGCATCCTTTACAGAGCTCATTGTGGCACTTATAATGCAGAAAGTACTAATAATGTAATAGTTGTCATCATCCTTACAGGAGCTAATATTCATTGAATAAATACTATGTGCCAGACATTGTATTAAAATCTTTGTATCATCATCTCATTTAATCCTCATAGCAACCCTGTGAGATAGGGACTTTCGTTGCCCCCATTGGCCAGATGACAAAGAGGTTAAGACTGAGCTCTTAAATAACTTGCCTAGAGTCACAGCTGGGATTCAAACCAGGTCTGACTGTGGAATATGAAGACAGATAGAATCCAAGACTGCCTCTCCATTTTATAATTCTCTATTTGTTTCCTCATTGCCCTCATTGGCATCTGTCTGTCTCATATCTTAGCATTCTAAGTGGCATGCATGAGGCAGTCAAGCATTAGAAAAAATGAATGAACGATTTCAGTGCCTCTGCAAAGTGGATGCTGAGAAAATGATATGTGGCCTTTTAAGAACTTAAAAGTAAAGTGGAAGAATTTAAGCAAGAACCACTCCTCTGTGTCCATAAAAAAAAAAAAAAAAAAATAGTGAGAGAATGGCAAAGCTGGGTTAGAAGCATTCAGCTGTGGAAGTTCTACAGGGCACCTGATTTTTTTTCCCAATCTGCTCAGGCATATAATAATTAAACTGTTCATGACAGCATATAATTGCATCATTATGTACACAACTCTTTTACTATAATTTGGATCATAAGAGAGCAAAGTGTCAAAATCTCTTGATGGGGTTTAATTTGTTTTGGCTTTTCCTAAAGGAAGTATTCAGTTTGTACTTTGAATTTGTAAACTATTGACAGATCTGTGCATCCTTAGCTGTAGTGAATCATGCATGAAAATTATAGGCATGACTATTGTCCATTTTTCATAATTTGGAATGAGATTTTCTTATGAAGTTTAGATATTTCTGTATTTAAGGCACCTATATTTGCATACTTTTAGTGTGCCTTGTTTTTTAACCTTCTATCTTATTTGGAGTCAATACTGTTACTATTATTACCTATAATAATAATAATAATAATAACTCAATTTCTTCAAGATAATTTTTATTAAAAATATGTAGCACCTCTTTAGGGACCAGGTTGAGGTTTAGACTTCTCTGAAGACAGGGGTTACTGAGCAAATTAGTAATATAAACAAGAGTTAAAGAGAAAATTTAATCTGGTCAAGCAAAGAAACTCTTCAAGCAAGCTCTAACACTTTAGAACTATCCATTGACATTCAGAAGATTGATGTGTTCATTACTGATAGTCTTGAATTCATTAAACTGGTCCTTTTAAATACCTTTAATTTGGCCACATTCTATTGGCCTCATAAAAATTCCAATGTCCCTTGACTATACCAATGTTTGAATCCTTCTTTAATAGTCACTAGTTACCACTTGTATTTCCCTTAGTCATCTTGAGTATCTATAAAGCTCTCTAAGCCTCAGCTTCTGCACCTGTCAAATAGAGACAATTCTACCTACCTCATAGGGTTTTATGAGACTTGAATAAGATAAAACATATGCATCCTTTTGTGCAGCACTCAGGCAAAAACTTATTATTAGTCAAATTAGTGTATTTTTAAAGTTTTTTAAAATCAGGTGTGGTTGCTACTGCTGCAAAGTTTTCTGCCTTAGAATTGCAGTGTAAATTCCTTTATGCAAGATCTAAAGTGAAGACATATAGTAAAATGAGTTCGCCTTCAACCACCCCTTCCACCTTGTGACAGTTTGAGATTATTTATGAATCCCAAAAAGAGAAAGATTATGTTTGTAAACTAATCTCTTCTTCTGGGTGTAATACCCTTTGATTGTATTAGATTCTGCTGAGATGTCTTTGATTAAATTACCTGTTAAGATTAGGGCTTTGATTTGACCACATCAGTAAGGCAAGGCTCAGGTTGAGTCCCAGCCCCCTTGGGCTCTGATATAAATGAACACTTGCTCACAAAGACACATGGGAAGAGAGAGAGCTCTGTCATGTTTGCTCCTGGGGCCCCAGGGAGAGATGAGCTATTCGCCTGATAGTTTGCAGCTGAGAGAGAGGAAACCCTGAGAGACAAACCCTCTGCCAGCCTACAGCTGAGATTGGGAAGAAGCTGGGCCCACAGAGCCTCATGAGCAGGGGTTCTTAACAAGGGGTCCGTGAGCTTGAATTTAAATTAAAAAAAAACATTCTTGTGGGGACATGTTGGTGCGGGTGTGATATATTTATTAAATAATACACAGTATAGTGTGGACTTAGTAAGGGGTCTGTGGTTTTCACCTAACTGGCAAAGGGGTCCATGGAACAAAAAAGGTTCAGAACCCCTGCTCAAGAGGAAGAGGAAACCCAGGAAAGAGAGATGAGGCAGATATCAGTGACTATCTTGCTTCAGCATGTCGCAACTGACCTTAGTGAGAAAGCAACCTTGAGTTGGACTCTTTGCGGCCTTGTAACTGTAAGCTTTTACCCCAAATAAATACCCTTTATAAAAGCCAACGGATTTCTAGTACTTTGCATCAGCACCCCTTTGGCAAACTAATACACACACCCCACCCCACCCCCAGATTTGTGCGTTATTATATGAGAAGTCTCAAAGAAGTAGAGGAATGAACTGTGGTAGATTTAATGATTTCCCTCTGAGTAAATTAAACTTGTAGAGAATTACAAGTCTCAAAACATCATTTGGAGTTGCCACACCAAAGTGTTCCTGGATTTGAGGCTCAGTAAATGCCTCAGATTTGGATATACGTGGTCTCAGAGTCCCATGTTAGGCTGAAGTCTGTATCTTTAAGTTGTGTTCATGGTTAGAACTGCATTCCTTTGCTAGTGCTGTGACTTTCTCCCTTTAGGTAAAGTTCAACATTGTCAACTAGAACTTAGTAAAAATTTTTCTTCTCAAATAGTAAGAAAAGCTTACGAGTCTTGTAATTAATTTCTGTTTTACTAATATTTAAGTCAAAGTATTTCAATAGAATCATTGCCTTTTTAGTTGCCTTAAGAACTCCTAGAAATAAGTTTTCATTATACAAATTACAAGTATGTATTCATTTTAACTCTAAACTGTTGGATGCAGTTAATTTGGGGAAAAAAATTATCTCCTTAAAATTTCATTTAAGTAGTTTGTGCAATCTCTTTCCAACAAGTGAGAGATTATGGTGTTCCTGATATTACTAAATGGAAACCAGCTTCTTCATTTTCCCTAGTAGTCCAGGTAAAGATTTACATATTTTATGAACATTTTCTTTTGAAACTCGTAGTTTCTTGCATAATAAGAACTGATAGACATGTGTGTTAGAATGTTCTCACTAGGGCCACCCTTCTCCCACCTCTGCTCACTTCTCTCGCTCTCATTTCCTTTTTCCTTCTTTCTAATCTTAAAATGTACCTTCCCATGCTCTGTCCTAAGATCTCTGCCTTTCCTTCACCTTCTGCCTGTATTGTCTATTCTTCTAGCTCTCTATTGATTATCTCTTTGCAGGTAAGTGATTCTTAGCCTTTTCTCCAAGTGTGGTGGTTTGGAGCTATGTTCCCCAGGGAAAAAAAATTCTTAATCTTAATCCATTCCTGTGGGTGTGAACTCTTGTAAGTAAACAGATCCTTTTGATGAGGTTACTTCAGTTAAGGTGTGGCCCAGCTGAATCAGAATGGGTTTTAATCCTATTGGTGAAAGCCTTATAGGGAAGTTCATAGAAGAGAGAACACCAGAAGGAGCAGCCAGAAGCTGAAAGTCAGCAGAACCCAGAAGAGAAAGGAAAAGCCAGAAGAGATTGCCATGTGACAGAAAAGCCAAGGATCAAGAATCACTGGCAGCCAGCCCCACAATGCCACAGTCTTCTAGGAGAAAGCTTTGCCTTAATGACACCTTGATTTTGGACTTCTCCTAGCCTCAAAGCTGTGAGCCAATAAATTCCCATTGTTTAAACCAACCCATTGCATGGTATTTGTTTTGGCAGCTAGGAAACAAAAATACTAAGCCAACATATTTGAGGAGTATGCTTATTCCTACCTGCACAGTGGGACCTATACTAGGGATATCACCAGCGTTCCCTCTGAGAGTCTTGGGGTGGGGACTGTGTAGTTGAAAAGAGCCTTACAAGTGACCCCCACCTCCACTCACGAGTGTGCTCTCCCCTGTAACCATGAACTCAAGTCCAGCTTCTCTCTAGACTAGGTTTAGTCAAATATTTCAGCTGCTTCTTGATATCACATAGAATATTTATACTATTCAAAACCAAGGGGAGCAGATGTAGCTCAGTGGTTGAACTCCTGCTTCCCATGTACAAGGTCCTGGGTCCAATCCCTGGTACCTCCTAAAAAAAAAAAAAAAGCAACAAAGAAAGCAAGTTTATAATATTTAGCCCTAAACGAACACTCCCTTCTACTCCCTTTTTCTATTACTTACAGAGATTTTCTGAATCGTCTTGAAATAAGAGAATTGTCCTTGAGAAAAAATACAGATGTATTTCATTCTTTAATAGTCTACTCTTTCTGATTATAAAAGTCAGAAAATACATAAGGGTGTTGAAAAAAAATCACCTGTAATCCCACTGCAGAGAAATAGCTGCTGTTAACATTTGAGTGTATATCACACCTGATTATTTTTCCGTGCATTTAAACACAAAGGTGTTCTCATCTACAGAGATATAAACCTAGGAATTCCTGGTTTGTATCCAGGCATGGTATAAAGACAGGCAACCTAGCAAGATAGTCAAATAGCACAGCCCCTGGACTCAAACAGACCCCTATTTGAATCTTAACTATCATTTATTTTCTGTATGGCCCTGGGCAGTTAATAAATTCCTTGGAGCCTCTGATACCTAATCATAAAATTAGGGGTAAACCTTCATGGGGTTGTTATCAGGATCAAACAGGATCCTGCAAGCTGGTATTTTTGGTTTATGGTACCTGGCAGCACACAGTTTCCCTATTTCAGATGTTTTTCTATTAGGAGTGAATTCTTGTCTACTGTTCTAGCTCAGAATTCCTATGGTTTTACCACACTTACTCAGTGCTGCAGTTAGCTGGGTTCACAGGGCTGCTTCGGTAGCCTACCTGCGTGCTTCTCTTCCTCCTGACCACTTTGCCCGGACTGCTCTATCCTTTTCTCATACTGGTGGAAATCCAGCATCTCCTCTCAAGGCCCATGTCGTCTGGGATGTGGACTTCTCCTGTCCACTTTTTCTGCCTTTTTGCTAAAGTCTTTGGCATCTGGATAATATACAAAGCTTAGCTCAGCACAAAAATTAAAATTATATATATATATATGTGTGTGTGTGTGTGTGTGTATCTTGTATTTGAATGTTTTTGAAGATTGGCACCTTTGTTTTATTGATAAGTGAAGCAATGCTCAAAAAGTATGAGATGCTTACAGTTGCACAACCATTAGACAGAAAAGCCAGGAGTGGGCTGCTGGCCTTTGGGCCTAAGTGCCAGTCCTTTCCTCTAGTGCTTAGTAAAGGTTCATTGAAATACAGATTTGTAAAGTGGAGTTTGTTGGCAATCAAAGTGGGTTTGTCCTTCCTGAAGATACATGGTCTAAACACTTATATGCAGCCAGCAGCAGCATGGAAGGAGGCAAATTCCAGGGGCCAGATATTGAATGTTCCCACCCTGTTTGTGTTAAGTAATTGATCTTTATGCTGGCTTAGTTACTAGTGAAAGAAAATAGACAGGTACACCATTTTCCAAAGCTATTAAATTACTTATTACTTTGAGGGAAAGGACTGCTTGGAATAAAGGTTTCTTAACCCTTAGAGTAATTTACATTACCCAGGTGTAATTTCCCCATAGAATGAGCTTCCTGGAAAGACTTAGTAAACACATTTCAACTAGATATAAAGATTTTATAAACCATGTTCTTAGATGTGCTAGAGAAGAATCACAGCTCCCAGGATGTCATTAATTTTATATTTAGCTAGGAATTTAAGGACAGCTAGGAAAGGCACATGTCCGTAATCCATAGTCACATTATTAAAGTCCAGGGGATATGCTGTTATGTACTCAAAATGATTAATGCAGTCCAAGGGGCCAGTAAAGGGATGTGGTTAAGGGCTTGTGCTGTAGCATCCAGAGAGCTAGTTTTGGGTTGGCTCTCTAACACTTGCTACCTTGAGTAAATTATTAAACCACTCTGTGCTTCATTTTCTGCATCTATGAAAATGAGGATTTTGACAGTATTTACCTCAAAGAGTTGTTGTGAAGATGAACAGATTTCATGCAATGTCCTTGGCACACTGCCTGCCACATACAGGAAAGGTTCCTTTTTTGCTGTTAACTGATACCATATTTGATAATGCATACCAGAGTAAAGTCATTTTTATTTTTTGTTTGTTTTTAGGCCTAAGGTATTTTTGTAACACAATATTAAAACTAGATAATTGTGAAAATCAAGTAATGGTTTTAGGATATGTGCCATATCCTGATGTTTTTCCATATCTTTCAGATACCTGGACATTTGCTCTTAATATATCACACTCAAGGAGTATAGGCATGTGAAGGAAGAGACCAGAGCCCTCTCAGTAGACACCCTACTGTGATCAGTTACAAGCCTAGAGGAACTTGGGTGTGCATTCACTATGGGCAATCCCATGTCAAGGCCTCTGCCATGTTCTCATGTACTTGGTGGTGAGCGCATCTCTCCTTAGCTAGATGTCCTAACAGGGCAATATTCTGAAAGAGCCTTCAACCCTTTTGATAAAGAGAATTTGTTGTTGCTCTTTTATTTTCTTCTGCAGATTAATACCCAGGAATATTAGAAGCCACATTGGAGATGACACGGTAATAGGAATAATTTGGTTATTTTGCCAACCCTCTCCTACACTTCTTCATCCAAGGCACTCTATTACATTTAAGTCTCCATCTCTTTGGTTCAAGTGGTGCCAATTACTGGCAACTGCAGGAGTGATATTCTGTAAGCAGCATTCTCATCTTGCTCACTGATAACTATAAGGGTGGGTGTCTTGTCACCTTTTTATGACTGCATTACATTAAACCGTTCCTCTGCTTAGTGTCCATCTATCATTAAATATTTATCTAGAGCATCTCAAGTACTCCAGACTATAGCATTGTTTTATGGTTATTTGAAATTTCTTTCAGGGCTGCTGACAAATTACAAAAATTGCTTGACATATCTGTCTTAAAGGAGATCACTGAACTGGAAGAATTAGTTGATATCTTGTTTGAAATGAAATGCATGTGTGTATATATACTATTACCACATGTCTAGTCATTTCTTGCAAAAATAATCCCTACATAGCCACATAGCTTATGTGGATTAATGTTTAAATTTGACTTCAAACATCAGCTTTCAGAATAAAAACATAGTTTTTGGAGAAGTGGTTATATATTACTGTATGAAATTAACCTGAGGACTGCTGCTTCTGGCTGTGACAAACCCATGCTTCTATCAAAACAATAGTGAAGCCAAAAAAAAAACAACAAAAAAAAAAAAACAAAAAACAAAACAGAAGCGCACCTAATTTGAAGATATCAGAGAACTCCCCAAATAACCAACACTTCTAGAGAGCAGGGAACTATCCAATGCTGAGCCAGCATTCTGCAAGGAAAGCCAGGGAACTTGCCAATTTGGAGCTCAAGAAGAGAAGCTGAGCAAACAGGTAGAGGAATGTGCCTAAAAGGTAGAGAAGGCAGAATAATTTTTGGTGCTTTCACAGGGCCGAAGAGGCAAAGTCACTGAAAATTAAAGCAGAGTTTTTGATAGTCTCATAGTACTGTGGAGAAAATAATTGGAGTTCAGCACTCCTGAAGGAAAAGTGGCACGAGTAAACACCACAGGCTTTCAAACTACACCCAAGGAGGGCAGGCAAACCAGAGGCAGACAGTCTTTCAAAATACCCCCTAACTTTGAGTCAGCTTAATCCTGAATTGGAGAAACAAGTCCTTCCCTGTCTATGGCTGTCTACCAAAGAAAAAGATGAACCTTCTTTCGAGAAAGATACCATCCTTCAGAGTCTCTATAATTTTTCATAAATAGCATCAGTACTTTAACTTAAAATCATGGGCACATCATGAAATAGGACCAAGAGAAAATAGAGACAGTCCTAAGAATGACCCAGTTATTGCTGTTACCCAAATTTGATTTTAGTTTGGAGTTAATTAGTAGCAGCTCTCTTTAGATAGGGTCAGGGCTCAAGAGCTCCATTGTTCCTACTCTTGATTTACTCTTGGTTTGATTCCTTAAATTACATTACTTAACTTATACTGTTGGCATTTGGATTTGCAACCCCTGCTTTGCAGCGAGGAGTATACCTGTTTTTCCTTACAACTACCATCATATACATTTCACAGAAAGTGCACTGAAATGTAATCAACAATCTGGATTATAGGTGATTTTTTTACTTAATTTTGAAGGGCAGTTATTTTCTAATGGTTTTAGATTTTCTTTTTGTATAAGAGGAGTGTAGAAGAGGTTATATAGGATGAATCTTGGTGTGACAGTTTGAATTTTGTGAATCCCAGAAGAGATTATGTTGAACTAATCCCTTCCTCTGGGTGTGGGACCCTTTGATTGCATTAAATTCAGTTAAGGGCCTTTGAGTAGATCACTTGATTAGACCCCTTTAGGGCTTTTGATTGGATTATGCTAAGGAAGTGTAACCCAGATTGGGTCTTCACTCTCCTCTTGCTGGGTCTTATATAAACTGAGATCTGAAAGCAGAGACAGAAAAAGGGAGCTTTGCCATTTTGACCCTGCCATGTGAAAGAGAGGACTCCAGGTTTGCCCACAGCTGCAGAAAGAGAGAAGCCCTAAGAGGCTCAAGGGGACAAGGACTGGGAAAGATGCCTGATTGCTCACAGCTGAGCTCAGGTAGAAAGCAGTGAAATGCTTTCTGAGGCTGAGAGAGGAGGTGCAGAAAGAGCCAAGCCATGTGCCTTCCCACCCACAGCTGAGTTCCGGGAGGTGAGCCTGGAGGCAAAGGCAGGAACCTCGGCAGAGATAGTCCTCCATCTTGCCTCACCACCTGGCAGGGCTCCAGGATCTGCTAGCAGCCGGCCTTTGGTGAGAAAGCATATCTGATGATGCCTTGATTTGGACATTTCACAGCCTTGGAACTGTAAGCTCCCATTATAAAAGCCAACCCATTATTGGTACTTTGCATTGGCAGCCTTTTGACAAACTAAGACACTTGGTATTAACAGAAATGCTTGATTTCTTTGCTTTAAAGTTTCCTACTTTGGTGAAATCACATCTGAGTCTTTTTGTCTTGAAGTTCTTTCTTGCAAAGCAAAAATCAGGGGAAAAAAAAAATAAGAAAAGCAAGTTCAGACAGGCTTAAATAAAATTACAGTTGGCCCTGTGAGTGTGACTTCCTGGGAATGTGCAATGTGTATTTTTGACATAGACTGCTGATGTCTCTCTCAAATGATAACGGATCAGGAATGAGGTACACTTTTGCAAACCAGAGTTGATTTTGTTCTCTGTTCCAAGTGAAGAGCCATTACTTTTTTTCCAATTTTTTTTTTTCCAAATGAAGAAAGCTTGCCATTGCAACAGTGTGGGTTTTTTAGAAGACCTTTGGAAAGAAATGTCTTCTAAGTGCTTCTTGATGCTACAGACTGTGATAACTCAAGGAAATTTTTGATATAGTCTGTCACACAGTTTATCCCGAGTGCTTTGGAATTGTAGTGCTCGAGTGATTCTCAAAGTGTGGTCCTCAGATTAGCATTTGAGATCATCTGTGAGTTTGTTAGAAATGCAAATTTACGAGTGCCATCCATACCTACTCAGTTAGAATCTCTGGAGATATATCCAGGATATCATATGTTTTAACAAGCTTTCCAAGTGATATTTATACACATTAATAGTTGATTACCTAGAATACTTAGGGAAACCCATTTGGATTCACCAGGTAAGGCTGTTGTGATGCTATAGATGTCACATCAGAAAAACAAAGCACTGTTAATTTATCCACTTTCTAATCTAATGGAGTTACATTCTTTAGGCTCTTGGCAGTCTCATCACAGCCTGAAAATTCTGTGCTTTATTCTATTAGAGGGAATTTTTTTTTAAGACAACAGGCTATGATTCCATCTTTTCTATGGACCACCACAACCTGCCTCCCTACCCCCTACCACTAGAAGTTCTTTTGTCCCTGTGTAGAAGGTCTTTAATTAGAAAGGTGAATCAGGCACCTCAGCTAGATGGTAAAATAATTAGGCATTGTGAGAGAAGAACATCACTTTTGAAAAAAGAGGGGTTCACATCTTTTTAAGAGTGATTGGGATGAAAAATCATGTAAAATGACAGAAAAGAAGAGTGACATTTAGAGAAAAGAGTTAGCTTTCAGAAGAACAATGGATAGGTGGGACAGAAAGTCAGCTATTAAAGGCACCCTTGTGTGCATTAGAAAATGAATCCTTGAAACACATATTGTGATATTATATTCGTATTTTTTCCTATCAAATATGAACTCATAAAGAACTTCTTGGCCTAAGATTTCCATCAGCAACTTTTACTAGTTTATTAACCAGTTTATTAACCAGTTTGCATGTGGCTATTTTTAAAAGTGTAAGTGTTGTGTTCTGTATGAATTAAATGATTTTTAACTCTGCCTATTCTCTGAGGTAAACAGAAAAAGAAACAGCTGTTTGAGGTAAAGTTTGAGATGATAAATTGTTTTAAAGATTTTTATTGCATTCTTCAGCCCACTTTTTAAATGATTCAGTAAGCTACTTCATCATTAAATGAGCGGAGACTCCTCTTCTTCCCAAGAAAATACTGTCAAGAAGGGTCTCTATATTTATTGCTTAATAATTGCTAGTCATGTTCAGTAGCTTCTGCAGTTTGGGGAATAAAGTTGCAACAGCATTCTACTTGTCAAGCTATGTGATTTTTATTTTTAGCAGATGACATGGAATTGACTAAAATGATATTTTCGTGATTTAGATAAAAAGAAAAAATCCTTTTTGTTTCATTCTTATACATCAAAGGTTCTCAAACTTTTTGGTCTTATGACCCTTTTGTTCTTTTAAAATTTACTGAGGACCCCAAGAAGCTTCTGTTTATGTAGATTAGATCTATGATTTTTACCATATTAAAAAGAACCATATTTAAAAAAAATATTTTTATTGCTTGTCTTAGTTTGCCAAAGCTGATATGAAAAACACCATACAATAGGTTGACTTAATCAATGGAAATTTATTGTCTAGTTTCAGAAGCTAGAAGGCTTACTGTTTTTCCTGGGGTCTGTAGCCTTCTGGTGCTGGCTTGCTGCAGTCCTTGGAGTTCTTTGGCCTGAATCTCTTCCGCTTGTCACATGGTGAAGTCCTCTCCTTTCTCTTTCTGGTTCCCACTGACTTCCAACTTCTCCCTGTGGCCTTCTCTGATCCTGGCCTCTGGATTCTTCTCTTTATAAGGCCTCCAATATTCTGGATTAAGGCCCACCCTCCTTTAGTTGGCCATTCCTTAATTTAAAATAACATCTTCAAAAGGTCCTATTTATAATGGTTTCACACCCACAGGTGCTCAGATTAAGAACATGTCAAGATTGGGCTACATAATTCAGCCTAACCACATTAATTTAAAATAACAATAATACCCTGCCCTCACAGTCATTGTAATTGCAGAGGAATGCCCTGCACTGGGAACATAAATAGCAGCCAGACAGGGGATTCTAAGACCAATTGTCTGGGGCCAAATGACAATCCATGGGCCAAATGCAGCTGTGCTTGAGGAATCAGCCAAAGGAATACAGTCATGGAGGAGACCACTGGAGGTCTTCATTCCAAAGAGTGGGAAATCTGAGCATATCCTTGAAGGGAAAGTAGGAAAATGTCATGTAGCCTCTGGAAATCTCTACTGAATGTTTTTGAAAGAATGAGAGTGAGAAAGACAAATAATATGTTAATATTATGAAAATAATTTTGACCTCATAGACCTGAAATATTCCCAGGAATGCCTTTATAGATAATTTTTTTTTCATTGTAAATATACCAAATGTATTAAGTTGCTTATTGGAAGTATAAGTTTTCCATTACTGTTTAGAAGTGTTGATCATATCTTAGAAGACTAAATGAATTAAATTTATTTGCATATTAGCCCCTTCAAATATGAATTATAAATATTTTATTGGATATGTTTAGTTGAAATTAAAAATGTTTAAATAAAATGCCAAATTGGTTAACTGAGCTAATCATCTTGGCTTCATTTTCTGGTATGAATATGATTTTTAAAATACTTGTTATCAATCCTTCGTGCTGTTCCTTTCCAACCTGGTCTAGGCAGAATGGCTCCCATAAAGAAGGGTGGAGAGAAGAAGGGCCGTTCTGCCATCAACAAGGTGGTGACCAGGGAGTGCACCATCAACTTTCACAAGCACATCCATGGAGGGGGCTTCAAGAAACAGGTCCCTCAGGCACTCAAAGAGATCCTGAAATTTGCCCTGAAGGAAATGGGAAGGCCAGATGTGCACACTGAATCAAGACTCAACTAGGCTGTTGAAGGATAAGGAATGCCCCAAACCGTGTCAATGCACTGTTGTCCAGAAAAACATAATGAGGATACAGATTCCCCAAGCAAGCTCTACGCATTGGTTACCTATGTACTGTCATCACTTTCCAAAAACCTACAGACTGTCAATGTGGATGAAAACTAATAGTGGATTGTCAAATAAAATTATAACTGTCTTAAAAAAAAAAAAACTTGTCAAAGTTAAGTTTCACAAAACTTATCCAAAGACAAAAATGTCACGCTTTGCTATCTCAGCAGTCACCTAGCAAACATTTATATGTGTTATAAACCAATAGCCGCTAAGGCTACCAAGATGAATAAGGCCTAGCCCTGCCTTCATGGACCTTCTAGCATGATGGAATGGACTTAGGGGTGCCAAGAGAGTATTATAATGTGGTAAATTCAAAGATGAGTAGGCACTGACACACATAGGAGAGAGGTGCCCAATTCAGCCAACAGAGATGTCAGGAAAGTCTTCTTGAGGGAGGGGAAGAAGTCATTTCTACCTGGGATATGTGGGAGAGAGGTGGACTGGTATCCCAGGGAAGGAGCGGTGTAGGCAATAAAGATGGTGTGGTTGCTAGTTTTTCTTGTGTTATTGGAAAAGAAAAGATGGAACCTTCTGAGGAGCTGGATGTTACTTTTCTGGAAATGGAGAGGGAGCCATTTATGTTTTATTAGTAGTCAAGTGACTTAGACAAACCAGTGGTACCACAGTGAAGAAGGAATCTGAAGAGCGTAAGGCTAGAGCTCATCAGTGATTCATCAAATGTTGGTGAAGAACTCAGTTAGGTTCTTTCCATGTAAAGTAGCCATTTATTCATTTTTGCTTTTCATTCTGCTCCTTTAAGTAAAGACAGTGATGTTATCTGGCTCTACCTTACTGGGCTTTGAAAGAGGTGGAACAGCAGAAACAAAAGGGGTGAACTTGCAAATTTCCAAGAAAGGGTGACTCCTTTAACTATTTACTACATCTAAGATATCCAGGATATGTTGCTATTGCTGGGTTGTTATTGACTAGAGTATCAGAATCATAGTCCGATATAGAAACCAAAACACCCCAAATGCTAAATAGAATGTATTACCCTACTATTATTTGCATTCGGATTCAATTCCACCAAGCTGAGCAATTGGAGAGAGAAGCCAGGATAGTATTTGTTTGAGAGAACCTGCTTTAGTGAAAATATCCTGAAATGCAAAATTCTAGAGATTTTTTGCCTCATTGAATATTATTAAAAGAGTAAGAAAGTCAAGAGAAAAATGACTATACATCTGTATAAAATAATTTATCTGTTCCATTACATTTGGAAACTCTTTGGGCTGTAAAATTTGGATTCGGAATTTGACATAAATATGCATTCCCTAGGATTATGGGTAGGTTGTTTATGCTCAGCTTTCTTGAATGTGAGTTGAGGATAGCAATAGTACTTTCCTCATAAGATTCCTGAGAGAATGATATGATAATGTAAGTAAAGTCTCACTTTAGAACTAGATAAATAGTTTGGCATGCTTTTGTTATTTGGTGTATGCTTAATTCGACACGTTTAAAATTCCTTTTTTAAAATTAGAATGGCAGCTATGTAGATGATTTCATGTATATGCCATCTTCCAAGTTGAGACAGGCAGCAGGACTTTTGGAGCAACATGCCATAGAAGTGTGACAAACCCAATCTCTCCCTGACTGGAGGAAAATCTAGTCCTGGGAACTGACAGCTGGGCAGATACTGATTGCTTGTCTGGAGATTGAATGGGGAGGAGAAGCAGACCCAAGGCAGTGAGTTTTTCCTGACATCACTCAGAAAAGTTTAGGAACCACTTTATTTGAGAACTTTCTGATTCTCTAATGGACTATGCTCTAAGCTCTGATTCTTCATGTAAAATGAGATTCAAGGTGCCAGGTCAGGTCAGAACTCACAGGGCTGGGACTGAGTGGAAACAGTTGGGGGGCTTTGGATGTGAAGGCAGGGGTGAGAGTAACTTAATGACTTCTGGGAAAGAGTAAAGGATTTAAAACGCAATGGAAAGCGGCACAGATATGAACATGGTGCCTGTATATTAAGCCCAGCATCTGCATCTCTTACGCACGGAACTGGGGAAGGGGTTACTTTTGAACAAACCCAAAGAGAAATGATTCTTTTGTCTCTAGAACAGCTTTTTTTTTTCAAAGACATTCTCCTCAGGACCACACCTTCCAGTCTAAAAGATAAGATATGCCCTTGCCTTTCTGACAGTCTTGAGAATTTAGAAAACATCAATTCGAGATACCCAAAGCTCAGGAGACACCTGATGCCCAGAGAGAAGTGAGCACCATCTTCCATCTTCTGGGGCTGCTCAGAGTGGTTCTGGCAGTTAGTGACATCAGAAGGAAACAGAGTTGAAAAGCAGATACGAAGGACCCCAGGAATGGGAGCACTAGTTCAAGTGCTCTATCATGGGGAAACAGAATCCTGTATGGCTTCATGCAGTGTACCATATAAAAATACAAGAAAGAATAATTCTGGTCTTTGGAAATTGTGGAGGCACAATTGTGTAAATTTATTAATTCATTACTTTACCCATAAATTGAATAAATATTGGAGCATTTATTTTCTGCCAGGCAAAATGCTGGGTGCGAGGGATCCAATAGTGAATAAAACTGACATGGTCCTGCCCTCAAGGAGATTATAACCAAGAATGAACACAGACAAGTAAAAACAGAGGTGGTGCCAGCATGTGTATGGTAGTATGGGAGCCTAGAGGAGGTAAAATAAATAGTGCTGGAGGGTCAGGCAAGGCGGGGGAGATGATGCCTGTAACCGGGTCCACAGGGCCAGGGTGAAGTGGAGAGAGAATAGCAAGTGCACAGTCAGCACAGAATGGCCGTCCACAGTGCTTGGGGGCACCACAGAAGAATCTGAGGGAGAAAACCTTGCGCACAAAAGACTCTAGCAAAGTAAATGAGGGGAGACTCTGAGGACCTCGGAGCCAGACAGGTAAAAGGCAATGATGATTTGAAAAAAAAAATGCTTAGCCCAAGGAAGTAAGAAGGTACTGATGAAGACAGTTCATGAAGCCAAGCCTAGTTGCTGAGCCCACCCTGCCTCTAGCCACCCATGGCTTGCACATAGTACAGTAGAAGCCCTTTTACTCAGGGAAGTTGCTTGAAACACTTAAAGCAATAACTCATAAAAAATAATATTTAAACCTTTTATTTTAACTTAGACCATTAAAACACACATCTGTTTGCTAAGACTTTGCTGGCTCTAGCCCCTCTTTGAATATGAGTTTGCTGATTGGAACTCTACATCTACTTTCTCATATTAGTAATACCTATAATGTTCTGCTTAAGATTTGTTTAAGGTGGAGTAAAAATTTGGACACTTGCAAAACAATCTGAGGCATGGTTCTAATGGTATTTTATCACATTTTTCTCCCAACTTGTAAGTTTTCTCTTCTATATCTCATACAATGGCAATCATTTTCATGGCTTGGATTTATCTCATCTTTCCAAAGAACTCATGGAATCAGCAGCTCTCTTTCCTGCTCGGCATTCATATTTCATCAGTTTCTGTTATGTTTAATCATATAACTATAATCACAAGTGTGATAGGCCTAGAAATGGTAAACATACAACTGAGCTGATGAAAGTAGACCATGCAGGGAAGCGGGTGTGGCTCAGTGGATAGAGCCCCCGTTTACCATATGGGAGGCCCGGGTTCGCGCCCCGAGGCCTCCTTGTGAGGGCACGCCGGCCTGAGCGGTGCGGTGGGCTGATGCAGCAACCTCACGGCAGGAAGCGGCTGTGGCGCAATGGATAACGCACCCGTTTACCATATGAGAGGCCCCGGGTTCGCTTCC